>JAQQSU010004540.1:0-14051 GCA_028627135.1 Pseudochirops cupreus
ACTCAGTTTTCTGGTATTTAAATGAATGCACTATCTATATTTCTTATGTAGAGAGCCTGTTCCATTTTGTGATTAATAACTATATCAGCATATTTATAGTTACTGTAGGCATTGTGAATACTGCATTGCTGATACAGTGCTCTATTCACTGCACCGCCTAGCCACCCCTAAAAGTCTTAATCTTTACCCTGAATCTCTTAACTCCACATTAAGAGATACGTAACATGTTTCATTACAAATCCTCTGGAATCATTGTTGGTCGCTGTTCTTAATTCTTCCAAAATTGTTTGTCTTCACAATATTGCCATTTTATAAATTGTTCTGGTTATGTTCACTTCACTCTGTATCAAATCATTTCAGTCTTCCTAGGTTTCTTTGAAACCATTATTTCTTTTTGGAGGGGAGCAGGTAAAGTGAGAACCAGGAGAACATTGTGCACAGTAACAGTCACATTTGTGCTATGACTGACTTTGATAGACTTGGCTCTTCTCAGCAATGCAAGGCTATAAGACAACTCCAAAAGACTCATGATGGAAAATTCTGTCCACATGGAGAAAAAGAAGTGTGGAGTCTGAATGAGGATTGAAGCACACTATTTGCTCTTTGTTGTTGTTGTTTTTGTTTTGGTTCTCCCCATTGGTTCTAATTCTTCTTTACAACATGTCTGATGTGGGGGAGAAAGGATGTAATTGAGAATATTGAACAAAAGAAATCCAAATGTAACAGAACATAGATAATGTTACGATGTTGTTTTCTAGGTCAATGTGCAGCATGTGGGAATCCTTAGGCACAGTCTAGTGGCAATTTCTACTTGAGTTTGACTCCACTGCCCCAAATGAAGGTGTCCAGGTTTGAAGGTCATCTTGTGAACTTAAAAATTCCAGGCCTTGGGTCCCTGGTATGAGAGCTGGCTTATGGCAGGAACAGTTGGTTTGGGCAGGTATAGGAGATGGATATATAGATAGATATCTCTCTATGTAGACATAGGAGCATATAGGAGATAGAGGAGAAGCAGAAACAGCTGGGAATGAAGGGCAGAGGAAGCTTGGATTTGGAGGGCAGTGAGAGGGCCAACTCCAAGTGAAATGTGAAATACCTATTCAGCAATCCTCCACATGACTTTATGATCTGCTGAAACCCAAGCATTATTCTCCCTACAGATTGTACCAGTAGTGGTAGTTGTTGTTCACCTACGGTCATCTCTATTATTGGTGTTCAGGGAGGCCTCACACCTCTGGTGTGGGGGTTTGACAAGCCTTTTCAGGGCTGTTCATCCACCTTTGGTGTCCACCTTCACCCAGCTCTCACCTGTGCCTCCAAGAAGCTGTACCACGCACAGCTGCCACATCCCCATCTTTGGCAGACAGGTCAAACTAGGTTGAGAGTAACCAATAGGGCTCAAACCTGTCTTGAGTTAGGGGGATGTCCTATCCCAAGCATGTGAAGACTTTCCCCAGGGGAATGAGTAGATGAGAACATGGCCATGAAGGCACTTAAAGCAGGCACTGTGGAGCGCTTAGAACTTGGTCAGGCATGGAAGGTGCCAAAGTCATCCACTGCATCCTGGACCATTGCCAGTCATCTTTATTTTTTTTATGTTGCTTTTTGGAGGGGGGAAGGCATGGCAATTGGGGCTAAGTGACTTGGCCAAGGTCACATAGCTAGTAAGTGTTAAGCGTGTGAGGCTGGATTTGAACTCAGGTCCTCCTGACTTCAGGGCTGGTGCTCTATTCACTGTGCCACCTAGCCACCCCAGCCATCTTTATTCTTGTCTTACCTTTGGACTTTGATGGCTCTGGAAGAGAGAGAGGCTTATAACTTTGTGCAACTCTGCTTCACTTAAATCCAATTCACACAGGAGTCAAGACATCATCCCATAATATTGTTGGTCTTCTTCAAAATGAAGAACAAACAACTCTCTTTCTGTCTTAACAATCTCATCTCTATGACTCCCATGTCTACAAATCTAGCCCTCATCTCTCTCCTGAACTCTGGTCCAACATATCCCCACCTGGCTGTTTCATAAACATCTCAAATGTAACATGTTTAAAACTGGACTCAATATCTTTCTCCCTACCCTCTATTCCTCCTAAGTTTCCTATTGCTGTCAGATGTACCAACATTCCTCCAGGCAATGTATCTGTAACCTAGTGGTAATTTTTGACTCAGCCCCTTCACTCACCGTTCAATTGTCAAATCTTGTTGATTTAATATTTGCATTAACTTGTATAACATTTCCCTTCTCTTCACTCACATATTGACAGGGTAATTCAGGCTCTCAACACCTCTAACCTGAGTAATTGTGAAAGTCTCCTATTTGATCTCCCTACATTCAGCTTCTTTGCTAGCCAAATTGAAATCCTTTTTTAAAAAGTTTCCAAATTAGTCATATTGTTAGAGAAAATACAGACAAAAAAAGATAAAGAGAGCAAAGAAAAAGTATCCTTCAATCTGCATTCAGACTCAGATGGATAGCATTTTTCATCATAAGTTTGGCAATTGTCTTGGATCATTGTATTGCTGAACCAAATTGCTAAATGATTCACAACTGACGCTCATACAATATTGCTCTTACTGTGTACAATGCTCTCCTGGTCCTGCTCATTTCACTTTGTATCGGTTCATGTAAGTCTTTACACTTTTTTCTGAAAGCATCTTGCTCATCATTTCTTTTTTTTAAAAATTTATTTACTTTTAGTTTACAACATTCAGTTCCACAATCCCTTGAGTTCCAAATTTTCTCCCCTTCCATTTTCTTCCCCCCCCACCCAGCAGCATGCAATCCAACATAGGTTCTACAATATCTTTACATTAAACATTAGTCGAGTTGTAGAGAAGAATTATAACCAATGGAATGTACAAGAAAGAAGTAGCAAAACAAAACAAAACACGAAAGAGAGAGAGCAAGTAGTTTGCTTCAATCAGCATTCAGACTGCATTCCAGGGTTCTTTTCTCTGCATGTGGATATCCCTTGCTATCATGAGTCATTTGGAGTTATCTTATAACCTTGCATTGCTGAGAGGAGCCCAGTCTATCAAAGTAGTCATCACAGATACCATGTGTCTATAATTGTATACAAAGTTCTCCTGGTTCTGCTCTCCTCACTCAGCATCAGTTTATATAAGTCCTCCAGGTTGTTATGAAGTCCATCCCCTCCTCATTTCTTATAGCACAATAATATTCCATTACATTCATATATCACAACTTGTTCAGCCATTCTCCAATTGATGGGCATCCCTCAGTTTCCAAAATATTTTTGTACATATGGGTCCTCCTCCCACTTATATTAGCTCTTTGGGATACAACCCTAGAAGTAGTATTGCTGGGTCAAAGGGTATCCTACTCACCATTTCTTATAGTATCCCATCACATCACAACTTGTTCAGCTATTCCCCAATTTATGGGCATCCCCTTGATTTCCAGTTCTTTGCCACCATTAATAGAGCTGTCAATCCTAACCCTAACCCTAAAAACTAAATTGATATTCTTAAAGTACAAGTCTGACTATGTCCTTCATCTGCTCAAGAAACTTCAACAATTCTCTAATGGTTCTAGAATAAAATATACACATCCTCTCTTCAGCATTTCAGGTCCTTCACAAGCTGGTTCCAACATGTCTTTCCATGATTCTTATGTAATACTCTTCTACACTGCCTTAGCTTTTCAACCAAATTGGCCTATTCTTGTACACTATACATGCTATTCCATCTTCCATTTTTCATGCCTTTTGTCTTCTTAATGCCTGGAATACGCTCCCTTTCTCCTTGTCTTCTTGGAACCTCTAACTCCCTTCAAGATTCAGTTCAAGTGCAGCCTCCTAGATAAAGCCTTTTCTGGTTCTTCTAGTTATCATTTTCTTCTCCCATCTACCCCCACCCCTGCTAATCACTTTATATTTGTTACCTGAGTTTCCAGTCAAATCTAGAGCATTTTGCATGAGATTCTCCTAACTAGTGGAAAAATACTGATGCTCTCCTCCATGATGTGCGAGGGGTGGAATTACTATGAGAGCTTTAGAGAGAAGATATATTCATCTATTTTTGAAAAATGGAGTTCCATCTAGACTCTCTGTAGGACCAACTCCAGACACGTGGAGATTTAGGGTTGACTCCAGTGAGGGGGAAAAGGAAGTCTCTTTCACAGACATGTAGGGAAAGCTGGCTCCTGAATATGTCACTGATTTCCAGCTTGCTTCCTTAGACTTAAGGAATTTCACCTTTAGGGAGACTGGGGCCTCTCTTTCTGCTGAAGCAAGACATTTTGGCTGCTAGGAAGAGAGCTCGTTCACTTTGTATGTTTTCTGGAATATTCTAATCTGTGTAATTTTCGTTTGTTTGTTGTTCGATTTGAGAAGTGGGCTTACTTGCCGTTCTCTATTTGATATCACAAATGTTTTAAACATTTTTCAAAACAAAACTTTGAGGTTTTTTTACTTTTGTTTTAAACAGTGTTTGGAGGGAAGGGTCAACCAGATGAATGCAAGCTAAGGACTATTTTCTTTCCTGGTTTAGCCAGTGCTGGATGTGATCAGAGGTCACTGGCACCTACCAGATAGCCCAAATTGTGAGATATATTCCAGAGAGCATCAGATTATGCAGTACAACGCTCAGAGCTCTTTCACAGTTTTTTATTTTTGCCTCTGCTTCTGATGGTTGGTGCTGCCATAAGCATGAGCCAAACAACTGAGTTGTTTACAATACTTTGATCACAGTGGGGACAACCATGTGGAAATAAGCAAACACAAACTGTTCATATGCTCTAACTCCCGGATTCGGATTGATCCTGTGTCTGAAGGCCTTCTGGAGTTTCAGGGAGTGGTAAATGTTTTATTGTTTTACTATATATTGTGTTCTGATTGTTGTGTACTGTTTAATTTATTTGCTTATTGATTCTATGTGAAGAGTAAAGATCACTGGAGAGAATACACAAGTGTGCCTTTCTGCTTTTGTAGAAAGCCGATTCCATTAGGCAAAGGACATAAGAACAGCAGTCACTCAAAGTAACAAAAGTAAGTAAAAGAAGTCTAAAAAAAGAAAAAGATTAGGTCTATCAGTGAGTAGAGGGCTAAGTTGTGGTTGGATAGATCCACAAATCCACATACCCACTGATAAGTCCGTGCTACCCACTAGAGGGAGGCAGAATGGAAACATTAGGTGGTTGCTGACTCTGTGGGAACCATAAAGAGCACTGCACTTACTCAGTAATTCTTTCTAGTGGGATATGCAGGAGTAGCCAGAATCAAGATTTTACTTCTCAAAACTCAGAATCTCAGAGCTCAGTAGAACCAGGTGAGTGGCTTTCACTGCCACTTAGTGATGTAATATGTGTATATATTGTATCATTCCAGGAGAATGTAAGCTCCTCGAGGGCAGGGAATGTCTCATTTTTGGTCTCTATCCCTAGAGCCTAGCACAGTGTCTGGCAAAGAGTAGGGACATAAATTTTGGTTGAATTAAATGCTTCAAGTGAGATAAATAAGAAGAGGATTGCTAATAGCTTTAGTTCTGGATTTACATTTATCTTGTATGATATTAATGTATGCATGGAGACTCCTCTCTGGAAAACAAGCACTTAAGGGCTGTGTTTTGTTCTATATAGTGGAATGAGGTAATCAAATAATAAACAGAAACAACTTGTATTTTCTGAACCTTTTAGTCATATATAGTTTGCTGTAGGGAATCCAGCATTTCTCCTATTTTTGTCAGTGATGCTTTCCTTGTATGAGATCATCTGCATGAAGATTTTATAAAGTATGCATATATAAAAATATATAAACAATAAATGAAGTAGGTGTATGAACTAGTGTTCACTGAGATTTTTGTGACTGCCTTTTTGAGCAGTGGTATTATCTATATATTTTTTTTCACTTTGGGGCATCTTCCCCTCCATGAGAAAGTTTACAGTATTGTAGCTCAATACTTAAAAGATTAAATTGGTTCTGGCACAGATTTCTTAATGTATAGGCAATCTGCTACAGCCACTCTTCCCAATATTGTCTTTCTAAGTGCCATTTCTACAGAATTTCTTTATGCAGCACAATGGGAACTGAGGTGTTAGGGTTCAAAATGTGTGGTTCTCAGGAGAAATCTGTACACAATTACAGACGCAATGTATGCATGAAGACCAACTTTGATAGACCAGACTCTTCTCAGCAGGGTTATAAGACTACTCCAAAAGACTCATGATGGAGAGAGATATCTACATTCAGAGAAAGAACTAGAAAGAACAGAATTTGAATGGAGACTGAAGCAAACTACCAGCTCTCTTTCTTTTTCACGTTTGGCTTCATTTCCTCTTTCCTATTGTTCGTTCCATTCGTTACAATCCTTTACAACATGACTAATGTCTGATGTGAAAGTATTTGCAGATCCTGTACTTGATTGCATGCCGCCACGGGGTGCGGGGGGAGGGGGGGGGAAAGAGGAAAGAAAATTTGAAACTCAAGGGATTGTGGAACTGAATCTTGTAAACTAAAAGTAAACAAACAAATTAATAAAGACCAAAAAAAAAAAGGAAGTGTCTCACTTCCCAAATATCTGTAAAAAAAAAAAAGTGTGATTCTTATGACCAATAACAACAGATTATTATAAATATGTTGACAGATTTATAATTTTTGTCTATTTGTTCCCTTCATTCCAGCTTCAACAATTAAGGCATTTTGACTTCTACAGTTTTATGAAGTGATATGATTTATTTACATCTTCCGTCACCTTTATCTGTAGTGATTTGCCAATTAATTAGTCACTCTTGGCTGCTTTTTTTCTCCTCTTGGAAAAGAGAGCAAACATTTCCTAGCTAAGGCAGTTTCTGGGCTCTTTTGATCTTGTGACTACTGCTTTTAATCAGTTAAGCTTTTGCAGGAAATAACAACAATCAAGATAAAAAACCATTACCTTTTTTCCATTTCCCATGTTTTGTCATCAGTGGTTCACTTGACTAGGTCAAGATGAAGCTCTTTTTACTCATTTTTATTTAACTTTTCTTCTATTTTAATGCTGATTTTTGGAAAATCTAGCTAATGGTCTAATTGTACATATGGGTACTTGATTGTGATATGACACCCACATTAGTAATGAATCATTTTCTGCTTATTAAGTTATAGTTTATTTCATTTTTTCCTGATCTTGTTCAGTATTCATCATATGTGGTAAGAACAATATTCTATGGACTTAATCTATGCAGGCTAGACTAAGGTTTCTCTTAAAAGGCATTGAAGTCATTATTGAGACCTAATTGGTTCAAGGTTTGGGCCACTGAGTAGTTTCCTGGTGGCCTAAGTAAAAAAAGCCCGTGCATTAGGAGTCAGCAGTTACTTCCCCAAGCTTCTGAGTGCTAAACCAGAACAACCAAAATAAAGGCAAGAAAGTTACACCAAAATGAATCAATGTCATATCCTTACTGACTATATTGTCCATGAATGATTAATGTTGGACAGGATGAGGGAAAATTGGGACACTAATACATTGTTGTGGAGTTGTGAACTGATCCAGTCATTCTGGAGAGTAATTTGGAACTGTGCCCAAAGGGCAATCAAGTTGGGCATACCCTTTGATCACTACTAGGTCTGTATCCAAGAATGATTCAAAAAAAGGGAAAAGGGACTACTTATACAAAAATATTTATAGCAGCTCTTTCTGGAAATTGAGAGGATGTTCATTAATTGAGAAATGGCTGAACAAGCTGTGGTATATGAACATAATGGAATACTACTGTGCTATAAGAAATGGTGAATAGGCAGATTTCAGAAAAATCTGGAAACTTACATTAACTGATACAAAGTGAAGTGAGCAGAACCAGGAGAAAGTTGTACACAGTAACAGCAACACTGTACAATGATCAACTATGAATGCCTTAGCTATTCCCAGCAATACAATGATCCAATTCAAAAGGTCTCACAAGGAAAAATGCTGTTCACATCCAGAGAAAGAACTGATGGAGTCTGAATACGGATGGAAGTATACTATTTTCACTTTACTTTTTTCATGGTTCTTTTCTTTCGGTCTGTTTCTTATTTTACTACATTCATACAGAATATGTTTTACATGATTGCACATATATAACCTACACAAGATTGCGTACTGTTTTAGGGAGAGGGGAAGTGGGGGAGGAAAGGAGAAAATTTTGAAATCAAGTTTTAAATGAATATTAGAATTTGTCTTTATGTGTAATTATAAAAAAGAAAATTCTACTAAAAATGAATATACTTGCCCTTCTATGGTAAGTAAACCTCCTTTTTGTTCAGTTATATTTATGAATATTTTTTTTTCATTCCAGTCTCTAACTTGAACTACTGGACTGGCCTTAGCTCTGGCTTAAAATACCATGTTCAACTCCTTTTCTTGTAATTATAGTTCATATAGAGTCTGGAGGTCTTTATCCACACTCTCATATATTCTGACAAGTCACATCTACAGAACAAGCTTGGCCTCAGAGCTTTAGGGGTCGGGGGTTGCTCTTTCTAGTCTACAGCTTACAAGTTCCCACTGGTATCCTTCTCCCTGTGATTATCAGTTAATATCAGAGCTAATTAGCTTTCAGAAAGAGGTAGCCAGGAGGTGTAGTAAAAGCAGTTGACACAAAACATCACCCCAAAAATCTTTGGTATTTTCTCAGCAATACAAGGAAAGTAGGCTCAATCACTATGAGAGAACACACGTGGCAAAGGAACAACTCACAAAGGGTAATTCCTGAAAACCTTTTTGCTTGAGTTATTAGGGGCGATGTAGCTTTTCTGTTTTACTCTTTGTATAGACTCGAATCTGCTTTGCTCATCTCATTCAGTCTGTCCTTTGCTTCCAAGGCAGACACTGCCTTTACTCATCCTGAGCACACTGCTAGGATGCTGATGGGGAAAAAGGAAGTCTAAAATTCTGTAAACCTTTCAAACCTCTGGCCAAGGGGAAGGGAAGGATGCCAAGACTGAAGCTGAAGCACTCTCCACTACAAAACCCTATAAAACACTTTCTTCTGGGATTTGATTGGAATGCTCTCTCCTGGCTCTCTGTTCCCTCGAATCTCCCTCGATTCTTTCACTCTGAATTTGTCCCACTTATAGCTCTGGGAGACAGACTCAAGCTGAAACAGTTCTATTGTATAATACTTGAAATGGCGTGAAAATCAAGGTCCCTGTTGTTTGTGTCAGACTTAAAATGTAATAAATAATAAAAGTAACTGGTATGAATTTATATCACCTTTGCCCTATATAATCCTGAAAAGAGCTAATTCACATACATCAGAATACAGAAAAATGAAACTCGTTACGGTTCTTACCTTTTAAAATTCTTCCCAAATAAAAAAATATTCATTGGAAATAACACATATTTAAAAGGTCAAATAACATGGCCAAACTTCACAGTGATTTATGGAGAAAATATGATCAAAATATGAATATAAATTATTTCCTGTGTCTCTTTCTTGATGAAATTGAATATGATTTTCTTCATTTTTGAATTGAATAAATTATGTTACATGTTTTGTATCAAAGTGACATGATGATGCAAGACTGGGAAACGACTTGAAACTAGGATATCGGTATTAACATCCATTTACGTGGTCACTAACATACAGAGCCCAGGAATACAATTCTCCCAAAGAAACAAAAAATTTCCCTTCCTAAAGAAGTTCTATTCCACATGCCATGCAACTAGAAAAGGTACTTACTAATGCTCTGGCAATTTGTTTACTTTCATTACTGTGAAGGTTATTCTCAACTCTGGACTGTCCCCATTCCCTCCAGATTGTTATGGGCTATGCTGAGTAATCATACTTACAAAAATTCAGCTTGAGTCCCCATTATGGTGCATACTCTGTTATAGAGGAGACAACATCCTTAAATCAAATAGGCAAAGAATTTAATTGCAACATAACAGTAAGGTAAGTAACAATTGGAGAACAAAGTGGAATTATTCTCAGTTTCTAAACACAAAGAGAACCAAATCCTTAGACTCCAAAAAGAAAATAATCTAAACCTCAATCCCCTAGGATACAAGGAAAGAAACACAGTTACCTCTAAACTCATAGCCCAGTTAAAAAAAACCAACAACAACACTTTATTTTCAGTGCCATCTGCCTTACCAAGATCACAGGAGTCTCTCAGGGCAAGCTGGAGGGCTTCAGTGCAGGCATTTATTTTCTGTTTCCAGCAGCTATAGATCTGCTGAAACTTCTTATCTCAGCTCTGGGGTCATTGGGACTCTGCCAGAACTCCTGGGTTTGGTGATGCAATGCTGCATTCTCATGACTTGAAGCAAAGTCCCTTTGGACCTATCACATAGTTTTTGATGGAAGGATAACCTGGAACTTTATCAGTAGAAAGGTAAGCAAGAGTAGAAGAGAAAAGATAGCAGTAGAGTACTGTGCAATTTTGGGAATTGAGAGGCTATCCTCTATCCAAATGCCTGTCCCCTCTGGCTAGCTAGCTATTGCCTATGTTTTTTATTATTAGAGTCTTTTTGTGTAAGACTTCACCTTCTTCTAAAAATGAGAAAATTTTTTAAAAGGGAAACTTTAGGCAGAAGAGAGTTTTTATTCATCAAAAGCTGTTAAAGAAAGTTGGCATTTCTCAAAGGGGCATTTGAACTAGAATCAAGTGGTGGGGTAAGCACCTTGGACTTCCAGAATGCTGTGTAGACCCTGAGGAAGTTAATCTACTCATTTGTCAAGCTCCCACCCTAGCCAAGCCAACAAGCATTGATTAAGCATCAGGCACTCTTGTAATCACTGGAGATAGCAAGAAAGGCAAAAACAAGCCCTGTCCTCAAGAAGCTCACAGTCTAAGGGGTGAGATAATATGAAAATAACTACGTAGAAGCAAGCTGGAAAGTAAATCCTTGTTAATTGAAAAAAAAACACACAATTCATTTAAAAAAAAAAGAATCCAAGTCTCTTGAAATCAGGGATTATGTCTTATGTTTTATAATCCTAGATCTTCCTATGGTTTCTGGCAAAGGGTTTAATTATTTTTTTATTCATCCATTCATAGTATAGTCTGTATAATTCTGTTCTAGAGATTGTAATGCCCTCTCTTCTCTTTATCCCCAACCAACCTTTCACAGTAGAACATCTCATTCTTTTCCTCCTCAGCAGTATGCAGTACAATCTAATTACCACCTCACCATGCTACTTAAATTGTCTTCTCGAAGAGCATCAACGCTTTAGGATCATTGATTTAGACCTAGTATGGCCCTTAAAGGCCAGTTAGTCCTAAGCCCTCATTTTATAGATGAGGAAACTGGAACAGTAAATGACTTTCCTCAGGTCACACTGGTAGAAAGTGGCAGACCTTCTACCCCAGGTCCTCCAGCTACCCCCTAATCCCCAGTTCAATGACCTCCACTATCCAGAATTCTTGTCTTTTAAGCAGCTGGAAATGCAGGGCTGGAGTTGGACAGTGTTGAAATGTTTTAGATACTGATACAGCTGTTACTTACATAATAGTGGCTGGTAAAGGCGTAAAAGGTGGTTGATGAGAAGATCTCCAAGATCACAACCCTTGGCGCCTGCCTACATCTAGGAGGAGGATATAGGAGTAGGAGGAGTCATAGCAGGAGAGGGAGAAAGAACAATCAGGGAAGTAGGCCAGGCCTAGTTCAGACTAGAACAGTGATTCAGGAAGGAGACTGACAATAATGAAAGACTTATGGACCATAAAATGCAATAAAAAATAGATTTACTGATACTAAAAGATAAAAAGGAATATAATGACCATAAACAAGCTACCTTCTGCCTATACTCACCATGTCAGCAATTCTAGATCAGAACAATATCCTGGATAGCAGCAGGAATAACAATAGACCAGTAACACACCAATTCCCCAAGTTAGGCTATTTATGCCTTCAGTGACAAGGAAGCAGTAACAGTGGTTCAAGTCCTAGTCTCTGAAGATTAACCTAATCATGAGGAAGTCCTTCTTGCCTGCTTAAAGGGAATCATATCAGTCAATGTAAAACAGATGATACTCCTACCCCAGAAGAATAGCAAGCTATAACAGATGGTCATTGTCAAATGCAGCAGCTAGGTGGCACAGTGGACAGAGGACTGTGCTTGGAGTCAGGAAGATATGCGTTCAAATCTGGCATTAGATACTTACTAGCTGTGTGACCCTGGGCAAATCACTTAACCCTGTTTGCCTTGGTTTCCTCATCTGTAAAATGAAGGAAATGGTAAACCACTCCCATGGCTTTGCCAAGAAAACCTCAAATGGGGTCACAGAGGATCTGGAAATGACTGAGCAACAACCATGTCAAATGCTACAGAGAGGTCAAGAAATACCAGGACTAAGAAAAGGCTTTGGGAATGAGGAGATTATTGAAGACCTTTAAGTAGTTCCAGCAGAACTGTGAGGCTTCCAAAAGATTAAAAAGTGAGTGGGTGACAAAGTAGAGGCAGCGGGAGATGCTTCTGTGCTAAAGGAGAAACAGAGGCCTCAGACACTTCAAAAGAACACAGGTGGCTGCAGTGATACCACTCTATTGAAGATGGTCCAGAAGATGCCCTGGATGATAGGTTGTTTAAGCGAGTAGTTAGAAATCAGCTTAGCGATGGGATTTGGAGGAGCTTCGAAAGAGCTTCCACTGGTAGTAAGAGGTCCTGGAGACAGACAGAACAATGGAAAGCTAGTAGTAGTGAAAGGGATTGAAAGAATGTGCCTTGGAACCTGGGACTTAGAACCTAACTCCAATGCCCCTCTGATAAATGCCAACTTTCTTTGACAGCTTTTGATGAATAAAAACTGTCTTTTGCCTTAAAGTTTCCTTTTCAAAAAATTTTCTCATTTTTAAAAGAAGGTAAAGTCTCACACAAACACACTCTAATAATAAAAAGTATAGGCACTACCTAGGCAGATGAGATAGGCATTTGGATAGGTGGTAGCTTCTCAATTGCTTTCAAGGGACAGGCTACTCTAAGCACTATGTGATTTCAAGGTACTCTGTGATTTGGCATTCCCCAAAACCCTAGCAGTGAGCCCCAGCTGATGTACTCTACTAGTCGGGCAGAGGGCATAATTAGTTCAAAACAAAGGCATTCCATGACATGGTATAATAAAAGTATAGTAGCAAGAAAACATATCTCCCATAAGCCTGGGATATTCCACCAATAGGATAGATTCTACTAGTTCTATAAATTGCTACATCACTGGGAAAAGTGCACACATGTGGTCAGGGAGATACACTTAGGGAATTGTTTACACGAAGCAAACTTGTGAAGCCAAGGCATATACGTGGAGAATCAAGTCACAACTCTCGTCCTGCAGGATTGCTGGTGTCTTCTAGTGATGTCATTACACTACTCCTGTTGTCTCTGCTGGACTCTGTTCCATCTTCTGGTTTGCTGCTTGCCTGGATACATCTAGAGTTTCTGGCTCAGCTGAAATTTGTGGCAGATGGAAGAGCAGGTACAATCACATTCTTTCAGTCTAAAATCTATAGACCTTCCACACCTCTTTTAGAAAAGGTGGAGCTATGTGATGAAGTAAAGTAATTTAAACTTAAATATTTACTAAGTAAGTTTAATAATTCATACTAATATTCAAAGTTGAGTCTCTAATAAAACATTTAATTTTTTAAAATGAAATTATAGTCATGAAAGCATTTTGACAAATAAACCAACTGTATACTTTTTTTTAAGAAAAGGTAGAAACCTTGCCTAGGATCAACAAAAAACATTTCCCTCAGGTTTTCTCATTTTGTTCCCTCAGTCTTGGTTTCTCGAGCCTGCCATTTCCCCAGCATGAAATTCTTGGCCCTGGGTACCAAGATCTTTAGAACAAAGAACAGAAAGGATTCTCTCAAACAGCTAGAGCCTTCAGCCTTAGTCTTTTCTCTGGACTCCTCTGCCTGGTCCAGGGCCCTGATTTCTTCTGAGACTTCAACCTGCTTTGTGGTGAGTGTCACATACACCTCCCAATTTTAATCTCTGGAGGCTAGGCCATAAATCACCTAATGACTATTTATGTAACAATATTGAATATATTTATATGTAATATAAACACATAAGATACATAATATATCATATAATGACTATAGAATAGTATATTATATAATGACTATAG
>JAQQSU010004541.1:0-14051 GCA_028627135.1 Pseudochirops cupreus
TCTTGTAAATTAAAAGTAAATGAGTAAATAAAAAAATTAAAAAAAAAAAAAAAAGAATTAGAGTTGTCCGGAAGTGGAATGTTGTTTGCACATTGTAAAAAATACATCTTGTAAGTGGAGTACCATACTAATTACTCATGTTATGGGATAAAACTGTCAATAAAAGAGAAGGAAAAGTTGAAAAAAAAAACAAAACAAAAAAAACAAAACAAAAAAAAAAATAAAAATTACTGGATTACCTGAAAGCCATAAAAAAACAATTCTTAGATGTCATCTTTCAAGAAATTGCCAAGGAAAACTGCCCTGATATTCTAGAAACAGAGGGTAAAATAGAAATTGAAATAATCCGACAAAAATTTCCTGAAAGACATCCAAAATTCAAACTGTTAGTGATATTATAGCCAAATCCCTGAGTTCATAGGCCATACCCTAAAGGGCTATAAAACCATACATACCCTTTGACCTAGCTGTATCACTACTAGATCTCTATCCCAAAGGAAGAAAAACAAAAACAAAAATGAAAAAGACCTATACTTGCAAATATGGGGTTAAAGAATTAGAAGTTCAGTGGATGCCCATCAATTGGGGAATGGATAAAGAAGTGGTGGTTTGTGATCATGATAGAATATTATTGTACTATAAGAATTGATGATTAGGATGCTCTCAGGAAAATCTGGAAAGATTTGCATGACCTGATGCAAAGTGAAATGTACTGTTTTCAAAGTAACAGCAGTACTATAAGATGATCAGACATGAATTCCTTAACTATTCACAGCAATACAATGATCCATGACAATTGTAAAGGACTTGTGATTAAAAATGTCATCCATTCCCAGAGAAAGAACTGATGGTGTCTGTATACAGATTGAAGAAAAAATTTTTTTTACTTAATATTTCTTGAATTTTTTTTCTTGTTTATGTTTTTTTCCACAACATTACTATTATGAATGTTTTTTTTTGCATGATCACACATGTATGGCTTATATGGAGTTGATTGCCTTCTCAATGGGTGTGTTGTAGAGAGGGAGGGAGGGAGAGAATTTGGAACTCATAGTTTTAAGTATGAATGCTAAAAATTGTGTTTGCATTTAACTGGGAAAAATAAAATACTAAATAAAATCTTTAAAAAATTAGAATTGGGCAAGTAGAAGATAATAAATTTCTGACACATAAATAAACAATGAAAGTTAAAAAAAATAATAGAAGGAAGTATAAATATTTCAGAAAAGCAACTGATCTGGAAAAAATAAATGTAGGAGAGACTAAGAATTATTTGATTACATGAAAGCCTTGATCAAAGAACCTACAAGTTGTATTTTTAGAAATTATCAGGAAAAGTACCCAATATATTACAGCTAGAGAGGACAATAGAAATGGAAAGAATTCACTGAAAACCACCTAAAAGAGATTCAAAAAAGAAAACTCCCAGAAATCTTGCAGGCAATTTCCTGAGTTGACATATTTCAAACAACCATAGACCCTTCAAACAGAGTAGAATCACAGTGTGCATCATAAAACTTTTAGCAACTACGAATTAAAGGAGCAGAAAGCTTGAAATATAAAATTGCAGAAGGCAAAAGAATTAGGATTAAAAGCAAGAATAACCTACCCAGCAAAATTACATAGGGAGTATGTATATATGAATATATGTATATGTATGTGTATGTGTATATATGTCTGTACAGGTATGTATATGCATGTAGGTATATACACACATATATGTATGTGTAGCTATTCATGTATATACATGTATACATGCATGTACATATACACACATAGAGATATATAGATATATATCTATATCTATCTATCTATATTTATTTATCTATGTATCTGTGTGTGTGTGTATGTGTGTATCTATATCTATATCTACATGTATATTTTTGGAAGGGAGAAGGGAAGGAAATTGAAGTTAAGTGACTTGACCAAGGTTATATAGCTAGTAAGTATTAAATGTGTGAGGACAGATTTGAACTCAGGTCCTCCTGACTGCAGGGCTAGTGCTCTATTCACTGCACCACCTAGCCACCCCTTCAGTCTACTTTTAAGGAAAAAATAGATATTTAATGAAATAGAGAACTTTCAAGTATTCCTGATTAAAATATCAGAGCTAAATAGAAAATTTGACTTTCAAAAAAAGGGCTCAGGAGAAGCAAAAAAGGGGAAAAAAAAAGGAAAACAAGAAAAAGGTGAAGGAGGGATTCAATAAGGTTAAATGGTTTACTTTTCTGTATGGGAAGGTGATATATATATCTTCTAAGACTTTTAGCATTTTTAAGACTTTTAGAAGAATTCTTCATAGAAAAACAATGTGAGAGTGAGTTAATGATATTGAGATAATGTAAAAAAAAAAATATATATATATATATATATATATGTATGTATGTATATATAGCAAGAAATAAGGATGCCCTAGGAGAAACTGGAAGTGAAAAGAAGAATGTAAAAAAAAATATCCCAAATGAAAGAGACATAAAACTAAGAGCTTTGACAGTGGAGGGGAAATGATTGTCAGGTGCAGGAAATGTTCAGAACTCACTCACACCTTAATTGGTGCAAAGAAGGAAAAAAATATGAATGTATGTCTCTGTGTGTATCTGTATCTATATTGATCTATATCTATCTATCTATATATATGTATATGTGTGTTTGTATATGTATACCTGCATGCACAAGTGGTAATAGAAATGTTTCTTATTATTAAAGTAGAAGAGAAAGGGAATAAAGGAAAAATGGGGGTGATAAAAGGGAGGATATATAGAAAGCTATTGTCAGAAGCAAAATAGACCTTAGAGCAGAGACAAAATAAAAAGATAGAAGGGGAAACCAAAGAAAAAAATATTCTAAAGTCTGAGATTTTATCAGAAGTCAACTTTTTAAAAAAATTAAGGATAATACTTAACTTTCCAGGGTATGATATTCTTGACTGGAGCTGCAATTCTTCTGGTTTTCACTATGTTGTGTTCCAAGACCTGTGGTCTTTAAATGTCTCTGCTGCTAGGTCTTGTGTAATTCTAATTGTGGAGTCATCATATTTAAATTATTTTAAACTTTAGTCTTTTAATATTTTTTTTTTCCTTGAGTTGGGGATTTTGGAATTTGACCATGGTATTTCTATGAATTTTCCTCCTAGGATCTCTTTGAAGTGGTGATCAATGGATTTTTTTCCCCTAGTTCTACTCACCCCCCACATCCATTGTTCTGATGCATCAGTAAAATTTTATTTAATTATTTCTTGTATTATTATATCAAGATTATTTTTTTTATCATAACTTTGAGTTAGTCAAACTATTTTTACATTTTCTCTGCTTGATTTATTTTCAAAATCTTTTTTTATATAAGATATTTCACTTTCTCTTCTATTTTTAATTATTAATTATTAATCATAATTAATGATTTCTTGGTCTCTTAAAATTTCATTGACTTCATTTTGCCCAATTCTTGTTCTCAAGGTGTTATTTTCTTCCTTAAGATTTTGCATCTCCTTTTCTAAATGGTTGATTTTTCTTTCATATCTTTCTTGTTTTTCTTGAATTCTTCTTAATATTTTTTTTAGTGGTTCCTCAATCAGTGTCATTTGATTTTTAAAACTTTTTTATCAACATCTTCTATGAATTATTTTTGGACAGGGGTCCATTTTACTTAACTCTTTGGGATTGCTTTACTTCAATATCCCCCTCTTAAGATGAACCTTGGTCATCTCTATTGTGATAATAGCTGTCTATGGTTGAATTCTTTTTCCTTTACCTGTGCATTTTTTGGTGGTAATAGCTTAATTTTTGTAATCACCGCTAGCTGTGGGGTGTGGGAAATGATGCCTCTTGCCCCAGATTTTCAGTTCTTGCCTCTAACCTGAAACCAAAGCCAAAGCTCTGATGTTCTGCAACTGTGCACAGCCATGGACTTTCTCCCCACTGCTTCTGTATTCAGCAGGAATGTGCTGTTCCTTCTCACCGTGCAGCTCTTTACAGCACAGCTGATTCTGGTGTTCCTTATCAGCAGAGGTTCCCTCAATCTTCCTGGGCTCAATCATAGAACTCCCCTCACTATCCTGGGGTAAGAATTCTGGTAACTGAGGCTGTGACAGACTCTCAAGCCAACTAGCCCCTGGACTTGCCATCTATTGTTAAAATGGAAGCTAGACTGGAGGTGTTACTCTTCATAGGGACCAAACCCACTCCTGGGATTTATCTTCTGATCTTCTCAAATTATCACAGGAGGACTCTGGTTAAGACCTTATTCTTATTTATTTCTACCCTTTACCCTATACTTTATTTATCCTAAGGTGCTATTTTAACTCTGCTGTGGGGGAAAATCATGAGAGCTTTGAATTTTCTGACCTACTCAACCATCTTCTCAGAATGTTCTCTTTTGTATTTAATTTTCTGCAATTTCACATAAAAACAATTTTTAACATTGTTTTGAAATTTTTACTTCCAAATTCTCTCCCATCTTCCCTCCCTACACCCACCCCATTGAGAAGGCAAGCAGTTTCATATAGATTATGTATGTTTAATCATGTAAAACATATTGATAATAGACATGTTGTGAAACAAAACATACTCCAAAAAAAAAAAAAACAAAAGTCAAAAACCCAAGAAAAAGAAGAAAGTGAAAAAAAAATTGCTTCAATTTGTATTCAGAAAAAATCAGTTCTTACTCTGGGGATCTATAGCATTTTTCACCCTAGATGCATCAGAGTTGTCATAGATGATTATATTGCTCAGAAGAGCTAAGGAAAAGTTTATCATCTTACAATATTGCACTTACTTTGTATCCAGAACATTTCACTTTGCATCTACCCAACCAGTATTTCTAGGTTTTTCTGAGAGCATCCTGCTCTTCATTTCTTATAGTACAGTAGTATTATACCATAATTACATATCACAACTTATCCACCCATTCCTCAATTGATGTGAATTCCCTCAATATTTAATTCTTTACTCCCAGAAAAGAGCTGCTATAAATATTTTTGTACATATAGGCCCTTTTCCTTTTTTATTCTTATCTCTTTTGTGATACAAATCTAGTAATGGTATTGATATGTAAAAGGGTATGCATGGTTTTAAAGCCCTTTGGCACAGTTCTGAATTGCTCTATAGAATGTTTTAATCAATTCACAACGCCAACAAGAGTAGAGTGATGTCTCATTTTCCCCATATTCCCTCCAACATTTTTCATTTACCTTTTCTCTCCCATTAGATAATACAATTTCTATGAAGCTAATACTTCAAAATTGTTTTAAGTTGCATTTATCTAATCAATAGTGAGTTAGAATTTTTTTCCACATGACTATTGATAGCTTTAATTACTTATTCTGAAAATTGAATATATTTTTTGATCATTTATCAATTAGGAAATGCCTCTTACATTTGTAAATTTCACACAGAGAAATGAGACCTTTATCAGAGAAACTTGCTTCAATTTGTTTTTCACTGTTACTATTACTATGTTTCCCGGCATCCTATTACTTCTACCCCTGTTTATTCTATTATCTTGCCCTTTTCAACCTATCCCTCTTCAAAAGTTTTTTTTTTTGCTTCTGATTACTCTTTCCCCCAATTTTTCCTCCATTCTATCACCCCACCCCTTTATCTTATTCCCTTGTTTATTTGTTTGTTTGCTTGTTTTCCCTGCAGGGTAAGATAGATTTCAATACCAGATTGGCTGTGTATGTTATTCCTTCCTTAAGCCAATTCCTTTAAGAGTAAAGTTCAGAAATTCCCTCTCACCGAAGCCCCCCCACCCCTCCCGCCACCCCTATAAGTGTTTTCACGCCTCTTTTATTTGAGAAAATGTATCCCTTTCTACTTTTCCCATTCTTGGTCTCACAGCGCATTCCTCTCTCAACACTTAATTTTATTTTTTTAGGTATCATCCCTTCATATTCAACTCACCCTGTGTCATCTCTATGTCTCTCCCTACACACACACACACACACACACACACACACACACACACATACACAGACACGCACATGCACACGCACACACTCGCACATACAAGTGGGTATATATGTGTGTGCATATGTGTGTATTTATATGTGCATGCATGTGTAAGTGCATATACACATGTATGCACACATATAACATACCACACGGTGTATATATGTATAAGTGTATGTACATGCATGTGTACATATATATATGTCATATCACACACACATATATCAGTCTCATGAGTTGCAAATATCATCTTTCCATGTAGGAATGCAAAGAATTCAACTTCAATAAATATCTTATGATTTCTCTTTTCTGTTTACATTTTCATGCTTCTATTGAGATTTGCATTTGAAAGTCAAATTTTCTATATTCTTCTGTTCCTTTCTCAAGAATGCTTGAAAGTCCTCTGCCTCACTGAATGTCAATTTTTTCCCCTCATGGATTACACTCAGTTTTGATGGGTAGGTGCTTTTTTGGTTTTAATGCTAGCTCCCTTGACCTGCAGAATATCATATCACAAGCTCTCTGATCCTTTTATGTAGAAGCTACTAAATCTTGACTTATCTTGCTTGTGTTTACACAGTACTTGAATTGTTTCTTTCTTATGGCTTGCAATATTTTTTTTTTCCTTCACCTGACAACTCTGGAATTTGGCTACAATATTCCTAGGAGTTTTCTTTTTGTGATCTCTTTCAAGAGGTGATTGGTGGGTTCTTTCATTTTCTCTTTTGCTCTGTTGTTCTAGAATATCAGGGCAGTTTTCCTGGATAAGTTTTTGAAAGATGATGGGCAGGATCTTTTTTTCTTTATTTTTTTTCTTTTTAAATTTTATTTTAGACAAAGTGCCAGAATACAAATATAGAATAGAGAAAAGAAACAAAAACCTATCATAAACTTAAATATTGAAATTGAAATACAAAGAAAGTGGAAAAAAGCCTGTTATATACATAGCAGAACATACATATATAAACATATACTTTCTGAAACATACTTTACTGTGGATCCTTATTTTTATGTTGTGCATAGATTTTGTTTCCTATCCTTCCTGTCTCCTAGGCTCTTTCTTCTTTGTTTTGTTTTGATCATGGCCTTCAGGTAGTCCATTCATTTTAAAATTATCTCTCCTGGATTTATTTTCCAGGCCAGTTGTTTTTTCAATGAGATAATTCACATTGTGTTCTCTTTTTTTTCATTTTTTTGGTTTTCTCTTTTTTTTTTTCATTTCTTAAAAAGTAATTAGATTCTATTTGCTCCATTCTAATTTTTAAGGAATTATTCTATTCAGCAAGCTTTTGGACTTCCTTTTCCATTTGGCCAAATATGCTTTTGAAGGCATTCTTTCCCTCATTGACTTTTTAGACCTCTTTTGCCATTTGGGTTAGTGTATTTTTCAAAGTGTCATTTCCTTTGGTATTTTTTGTATTTCCTTTACCAAGCTATTGACTCCTTTTGTTCATGATTTTCTTGCATCACTCTCATTTCTCATCTCAATTTTTCCTCTACCTCTGTTACTTCATTTTCAAAATCCTTTTTCAGCTCCTCCATGTCCTGAGACACACTAATATTTTCCTTAGAGGCTTTTGATGTAGGGGCTTTGATATTTTTTTGTCATCTTCTGATTGTGTGAATTGATCTTCTCTGTCACCAAGGTAAGTTTCTATAGTCTGTTTTTTTCCCACATTGTTTGCTTGTTGGCTCATTTTTCCACCCTATTTTTGACTTTTTAGCTCTTTGTTGAGGTACACCTCTGCTTCTAATGTGGAGGGTGTACTATCCAAAGTTGCAGGGATTTTGTGCAGCTATTTTCAAAAATGCTTGTAGGGACCTGTACATTTTCAGTTCTTCCATGGTGGTATGATCTAATGTATAAGCAATGCAGCATTCACAATGTCTACAGTAACTATAAATATGCTGATATGGTTATTAATCACAAAATATAACAGGCTCTCTACATAAGAAATATAGCTAGAACATTCATTTAAATACCAGAAAACTGAGTCCCAAAACCAGAAAGTCAAAGCCACAACAGTAGTTATGAAGTTGGCACATGTAGTCAATGTAGTAAACACCCACATCCTCAAGCCTTTAAACAGGACAGGCTACCTCAGGAAAAGATCCTCCTCTCCTCACACAGGCAGGCAACTGCTCAGTGTCCAGGCAGCTTGCTCCCAGCATCTCCAGTCCCCAGCAGTTCTTGTACCAGGCAGTCCTCAGCAGGAGTCCTTAGCAGAGATTCTGGCCCACTCAAAGAAAAACGAGTTCACACTGCAACCACTGCCACTGTCACTGCCACTGCTGCTGCCTCTGCCGCTGCTTCCAGTCAGCACTGCATGGAGACTAGCTTTGTTCCAGCATTCTCTTGCTCCACCTCTTCCTGCTACATCGGCACGGTTAAGAAGCACAGATCCTCAAATCCCAGTATCATTACATTTAAGGAGTGGGTATTTACACCTTTCCTGTACTGTGCTCTGGTCTATGAGTGACAAAAAGCACTCAGTTCTCCCCTGGAACTCTGAGGAAGGTTCCCTTTCCACTCCTGCCACAAGATCAGCTATGACAGTGCTTCTCTTCACCCCAGGACTGCCACCCAGTACTTCAACACGGATCCAGATATGGGCACAGCAACAGAGTCCTTCCTCAGTGCCTGCAAAGAGACCCCTCTGATCTCCTTCTGGCAAACTGTTTGATCCCCTTATCATCTGTGGGTTGAGATTTTCAGAATTAGCTGCCACATCTATTCCTGGTTTGCTAAGGCTGGACCTGTGCTGGAGTTGAGACTGGACTGTGCTACTCTCTCATCCATGTAAGACAGACCTTTCCTACTAACCTTCGAAGTTGTTTTTTGGTGTTTGTGGCTGAAAACTCTGGAAACTTCCACAGCTCACAATGATTCAGTAACCTGAGATCTGCTGCAGGTTTGCTGGGGCCTTGTGCATGCCCATGAGGCCTGTGCAGAACTGTGCTCCTCTCCCAAACTGGTGCAACAGACTTTTCCAGTTGACCTTCCATATTATCTTGGGATGGAAATTTGTTTCACTCTGTCTTCTTGTGAGTTCTGCTTCTCTAGAATTTGTTTCATCATTTTATTTTTACAAGTATTTGGAGAGGATGGGGGAAAGCTTAGGTGAGTTCCTGTCTTTTTTGGAGGGGGAAAAGAAAGGAAATTGGGGTTAAGTAACTTGTCCCAGGTCACACAGTTAGAAAGTGGTCAAGTGTCTAAGGCCAGATTTGAACTCAGGTTTTCCTGACTCTAGGGGTGGTGTTCCATTCACTGTGCCACCTAGCTGCACTGATTCTCTGTCTTTACTCTGCCATCTTGACTCTACCCCCCCCCAAAAAAATAAATTTTTCTACAAACTGTTTGAAAAAGTAAGTAAAGGAATCCTACATTTTTTTTTCAAGTGAGATATATATGGTTTGTATACCTAAATCATGGAGAGCTAAAAGAGAAGGAAGGAAAACTCTATACCAATTTCATTAATGAATATCTATGCAATAATGTCAAATAAAATAGGGGCAATAATATTACAATATAGCACAAAATTCAAACCATATGACCATAAGTTACTTATTCCATGAATGCAGAATTGGTTCAATATTAGGAAAATTATCAACATAATTGATTAAATTGATAACAATAACAAAAATTATATGATTATAACAACAGATGTAATAAAAGCCTTTGGACAAAAATGCAATACCTATTCCTATTAAAAGCATTAGAAAGCATAGGAATCTGTGGAGTCTGCTGTAAAATGATAAGTAGGATCTATTTAAAAGCAAGAAAAAACATTAAACGTGAATCCTTGCTACTAAGATTAGGAATCAAACAAGGGAGTTCATTATCACCACTGTTATTCACCATTGTACTAGAAATGTTAGTTGTAGCAATTAGACTAGAAAAAAAAATTTGAGTATTACAAAATATAGTTTGGTAATGTAAATAACTTTACCAAGAGCAGTTCATATGGGGGAAATCTAGACTTCGTGGATATACTGTTCTATTGCTGCTATTTTACATCTTTGTTCTACAGATAAAGAGGACAAGACATCATAATAAAGAAAAAAATCCCCACTAGCATGAAATTCACATCATTTTGATGAAAGAGAAGCTTTAGTAAAGGAGGCTCACACATGCTATCTCACAATGTCTTGAAAGACCTTTATTTAAAAATAAAACAGAAGAGGCAGCAGATGAATTAGAAAAAAAATTATTCTCTTTCCACATTACTTATATTTTGACTTTATTAATTTAAAAATATTACATATTTAATCACCATCAAGTTGACACTTTTTTATTGTTGTTGCACATGTGTAGGATATTGGAAGCATATCTCATATTAGCCTTAGACCTCATACTAAGATACGAGAGACTATGTGATATAGTAGAAAGAGTTCTAGTTCTCTTTAGAAGATGTTGGAATCTTCCTGGGTCTCATTCATATGTAAAATAAGAGTTCAATAAGAAAACCTCTGAGATCTCTTCCAACTCATACTAGGTCTATAATCCTATAATATGACATATTTCCTTTCTCTCTCACACCTAGAAGATAAGCATTAGCTCAAATTTCCATAGCATTTACAAAATGATTTCATTTAGTTTTCACAACAATCTTCTAAAGTAGATAATAACAATATATTTCATTTATAATTTATTTTAAGATTTTCACAGAAATTCACATTTCTCATTTTGTTTGGTTCCTCCAAAAACTCTGCAATGTAGGTATTACTATTATCCCCATTTTTTAATAGATGAGGTAAACAAAGCTGATATATGTTGAGTGACTTCGTAGGTAATATTTGAAGGCAGTATTCATGTCAAGGTTTTATTAGTACACTATATGCTAGATGTTGCTTCCCATAGGATAAATATTTCGGTATTATCCAGTGTCTATAAATAAAAAATGGTTCATAATATTTAATTAACTTACCTAATAACAGAAGGTAATAAGTCATTGAATCATGACTCCAATATAAGGTATTCTGACACAATAATAGTGGGAAAAAAATTGCATTGTGCTTTAAGGTTTATGAAACACATAACATACAACCTCTCATATTCTTTGCTCTCACATATGTGATGTACTATCTATTGCATCAGATTACCTCTTAAAATAATAGATCAGAATACAGCAGCTGCAGTTCTGATCAGATACATGAAGTTTTATTTGGGGGGAAGCACTACCTTGTCCTTCTCCCACTGAAGAATAGATGGATCAACATTGCCAATGTGTCCTTTACTTTCTTGTGTATTTCTTCACATCTGCTTATAGGATTATTTGAAAGGCATTTCTACTTGTGGCTGGGAATAAATTCAAGAGTGCACAGATCCATATTTGTAATGTAGTTTTGATCAGATGTTCAAAAGCATCCATATATAACATTTTTCCTCTTTCTCTGATATTAGAGAAGGATGTGGAGGAGCATAATCTTGTCGAATGTCTTGCAAATCAGTGTCATTCTTTGAAAAGAATTTGTTGTAATGTTACAGATTTTATTCATTGCATTATCAAGAAGAAGCAGACTCAGCAATTGTCCCCGTGATTACTTGGATTTCTTGTCATAATCTACTATTTGATTCTAGATGATAAGCCCAAAGGTAATTTCCGTTGCAAATATGTATTGCAGAAAATTGTTCTCAAAATGTTTGTGTATGTGTCTTCTTTCATCACCTCCATTGTAAAGCACTAAAGACATTTGAAACACTATCAACCATATCACTAGCTGACTGAGTATTACCTAAATTCCTGAGTTTTAGATAATGTAAACTACATCTTAAAGCTACACTAACAAGGAATTGGGTGCTCTTGAAAAAGTGGAACATTTAATTTTAATAAAATACACTTCTTTAAATTTCATGCCACATATTGATGATAAATTTGACATAGTTATAGAATGCCATGGGACTACATGTAATAGAAGGAAGTCATTGCATTTCACTAATGTCCACATAGAATAATTATTCCAATATTTGTTAATGAGCATTGTCAAAACATGTTTCTTATTTTATAATGAATGATATAGAAAACAGTGAAGCATAAGTGATGGCTAGAAGGGGATACTGTACTACCAAATTCCCACTTGAAGTACATACTTGATTTTAAGTAGAGACAAAACTCTCTGTGTGTATACACATACATGCATATATGCATATATGCATATATACAAGCATACATATATACATACACACAAAAGTGTGTATATTGTACATATATAATTTGGCATACGCAAACATTATTTATATTATATAATGAACATAAAAAGCAGCCATGGATTTTATTTAAAGTAGGCAACTAAGAGACACAGTGGATCTAAGACTGAATTTAGAGTGAAGACCTAAGGTCCAATCTTGCATCTACCACTTGCAGTCTTTCTGACCAAGAATAAAAATTGTTGCGATGTTTCAATGAATTAACTTATGTAAATGCACTTTATAAACCTTAAAATATTATATGAATTCTGGATTATCATCCTCATCATCACTACCACCACCACCACCATCACCACCACCACCATCCCATAACAGATTATGCTAACAAGCCATAAGATGTATTATATAACATCCACACAAAGTGCTCTGCCCATTTTGACAGAATAGACTGGTTACTAACTAGACATTTTACTAAATTTAGAAATGGATTAGTACACATGATTTAGGTTGAAATCCCTGTTCAAGCAGTAATTTACTGACTATGTGACAGAAATAATTATACTTACCTCTGTGCTTTAGTTTCAGTAAGAATGAAATTAAAATTAAAGATAAAAATGTCTTAATCTCTTGGAGTTTCAACATTTTATAATTCTATGCAATTAATAGTCATAGAGAAACAGAAACTCACTGCTGTCCAGACAATAGAAGTTTTGTATATTTGCATAAAAATATCATAAAAACCTACATATATATTTAAAGAAAACCTTTTATACCATGTTTACATGTTGATTTATATTTTTACAAACACATGCATATATATATATATATACATATACATTGTTTAAACACTATGATGATTTGAGCTGAGTATATCTCTTTGAGATAAATTAATCTTTAATCAAAAACCTTTTACTTATGACTAACTGTAGGTCAGTTCCTATTCTAATTTCTGAGTATACAGAAGCAGTTTCTCTCCTGAAGGATCTCTTATCAAAGTATCATTTTAAAATATTTACAAAATCCATTTCCTCCCTATTGAACTTACCATAACAGAAAAAAAAGAAACAAAAAAGATTAGTGTTTTGGAGTATAGTTCTTTTTTATGTTTTAATGCTCAATTTGTACTTAGGTGGATTTGTAGTCATTTCACACTGCAAACATACCATGGCCTACTATCTTTTGTGATTCTTGTCTATGTTTCTGTGTGTATTCCCTAGAGAAATCCTCATTTTTTACTATAGCTCTCCCTCTGTGATCTTTTAATAGTTCAGAGGCACCAACACAATTTTCTGAGTATTTAAGTGTTGTCTCTTATATTCACTGCTGAACCAGTCAACCTTCTTTCAAGGAGTGCATGTTCCTGGTCATATCTTTTTTTTTTTAAATTTATTTTATTAATTTTTTTTTGAGTTACATATTTCCTCCCTGTCTTTCCTCCACCCACCACCCCAAAATAGCCATCCCAGTGTTTCTTCCCTCCCCCAGTCTATTCTCTCCTATGTCACTTTTTGGTAGGGCAGGATGGATCTCCCAACTGCAGTGTCTGTGTATCTCAAGTTCCAGTTGGATGTAGTCAATAATAATAATAATAATTGCATATATATATATATATATATATACATGCATACACATATATATATACACATATACATATATACACACACACACACATATATATATATATATACATACATGTATATACATATATACAAAGATAGATAGATAGATACACATTCATAACATTTGATTATGGAACCCCAGATTCCAGATTCTTTCTCCTCCTCCTTCACCACCCATCCCCACTGGAAGGACAAGCAATCAAATACAGGCTGAACATGTGAAATTACGCAGAACCTCTCCACAGTGAGCACACTGTGAGAGTCTGATTACCTGTCCCTTCCTCCTATCCTGCCCCCCCATCCACTCTCCACCCTGTCCCTCCCCCTCTACAGAAATGT
>JAQQSU010004542.1:0-14051 GCA_028627135.1 Pseudochirops cupreus
TTCCAGAGGGGAAAGCTCTGTCCCAGATCGCTGGGGTCCTCCTGGCTGCCGTAGCTCTTAGGGAGAGGCTGGGAACTCTTCCTATATACTTCCGGCTGACTGGATAGCGAGGACTCCAAGACCAAGGCCCAAGATGGCAATCCGTCCAGGCTGCTCAACGCGAGAGCTCTGGCCTAAGAAGAATCGCTCAGTCCCCCTGCTGCCTGCATGCTGCGGGCGGGAAGCTGCAACACCGAGGCGGGTGCAAAACCTCTGCCTTTCACTTTTCTGCTCTGGAGGCCTTCTGGCCAGACTGCTTATCTCCCCCTTTCACAATTACCATTCACAGCTGCTGCTAATCCGCTCACCTGAAGCTCCTCAGCTCTTCTGCTCCTCCTGTCCAGCTGCCCCCGGGGCACAGCCGCAGTGGCTTCAGGCCAGGCTGGTTTCTGTTCACAGTGCTGATATGGTTCCTCCTAGCTGAACTGACTTTAGTGGGAAGTATCTTTGTGTGCGTTTTGGAGTTCTAGGATTGGTTTAGAGTCCTATTTTATGGGTATTTTGGGGTGGCTACGTGAGAGCTGTGATATGTTGCTGCTGCTACGCCGCCATCTTGGCTCTGCCCCCTTCCCCGTGGTTTGTTGTATCCATAGAACCTAACATGTCACAGTATCAACTAGCATCCTCTCCACTTATGCCTGACTTTTGTTTGATGAAGCCTATTGTAGTGGAAGGAGTGCTGAACTTGGAGGCAGGAAAGCCCGGGTTTGATTCCTGCCTCAGATACTTACTGTATGACCCCATGAAGGTTTTTAAACTTATTTTAGACTCAGTTTCCCTATTTATAAAATTGATATAATAATACCTGTAGCATTTGCCTCACTCCTTCCATAAACACAATGATCATTTAAGCATGAAAAAATATTTGATGTCCACAGACTGCATATAGTCATGGAATTCCTCCTCTTTTCTCACTGATATTTGCACTCTAAAATAAATTTAATTGTTGGCATGTCAGGCATAAAAAGGGATTATTTGTCTATCTGGGTCTTAGTTTCCCCTGACCCCCATAAACCTTCATTAATCTTTAATATTCTCAACCTCATATATTAAAGAATGATAAATCACACAGAATAACGCAGTAATCAGTAGCAAAGTTCATCAGAAAATTGGAATCTAGAACTAACTTTTCTCACTTCAGCAATTTTTCATGTAGAGGAAAAAAAAAAGACTGATTTAAGCTAGGTAGGAACCTATTTGATTGTAGGAGAGAGAAATATCCAGAAGGAAGGAGGAGATGATTTATAAATGATTGAAAGATGGAGCTTCTATTTAGTTCATTTCCTTTATTATTTCAGGGTATTGTGAACATTGTAAGGTTTGAAAGTTGTTGCTGAAAGATGGGAAATTTTTAATAGAAAATTAAGAAATCCTGATATTTCTGGGAAATATGAATCAGGGATAAACTCTGAAATGGTCTGTGTGACATTTTCATTTTTAATTAAATTAATTAAAATTTTATTTTCTCAATTTTGTTGTTTAATTTTAATGTTAAAACAGTCAAATCAACTCTGCAGACTACGCAGACTTGTAGGAAGAAAAGAAACATGAAACCCGAAGACAACAGCTTAGAGAGCTCAAAGATTATAGGCAATTATAGTCAATGATAAATTTTATTCATTACAGATCAGTCACTAAATAATGATTAAGCACTTGCTCCTTGCCAGGTCCTTTGCTTAGCCCTAAGAATACAAAGAAAAAAGCAAACAAATCTTTGCTCACAAAGAACTTAATTGGGTAGAGAAGAGAGTTCAAATCCAGCCTGACACCTACTGTCTGTGTGACCCCAAACAAGTCACTTAACCTCTATTTTACTGGATGGAGTGCTGAACTTGCTTAAGCTTCAACTGTAAAATGGAGCTAACAGCAGCTATCTTTCAGGATTGTTGTGAGAATAAAATGAGGCAGTGATTGTAAAGTACTTACTTAGCACTGAGTCTGACACATAGCAGGCATGATATAAATGCTCATTTTCTCTCTCCCTTTCTCTTCTCTTCTACAAAAGGAATGTTTCAGTGGCTAAGAGATATAGATAGATGTAGCTACAGACATGGCTATGTAGATACTTAGATATAGTTCTACCAGTCTTAGTTTTTATGACCAATGCTGATCATGTACAACACACATGTGTGCATGTATGTACTCATACACACATGTATGTATGAGCCTTGCTAATTTAAACTCTTTCTCACATGTGTGTATTACTGTATACATGTATCTACTTATATTGTTCATAATAAGCAAGGGTCATAAAAAACAAAAGAAATTATTAGTGTTCATCTTTACATTTTCCATAGACAAGATGCCAGCACCAGTATATTTCAGAATGGAGTTCTCATCAACAAAATTGTCACCTGTAGATGGACTTGCCACCAGTACTATTTTAGTAGCTGAAATCATGACTCTGGCACATCAACCCAGGAACAATTCTATGAAAATATGATCCCTAGTAACTAAATTCCTTATTTCTTAGGCTCAAGGGACTGAACTTTTCCACCATATTTCAAACTTTGTCTACAAATATCACAGAAGTGTTGGCTCAGGTGCTTTATTTCAACAGCAATGCAGAAGCACTGCCATAAGGTTGAAGGATTAAGAAATGCAGGCTTTAAATAAAAGGAAGTATGTTCATTGGAAAGCAGGTATCCTAGGAAAGGTCTGAAGCAGAGCATTGTCGGAGTAGTATTGAGGTGGAGGGGAATAAGGGAGCAAGAAGTTGAGGACAGGAAAAGGTGTTGTGCATCAGAAGCTTTGTATTCAGGATCATCGGGATGGGGACAAAATAAAGGGAATGGGAGTCTGCTAAACATTGAGGAATGAGTCCAGGCAGAGTATTCCTAATTAGAAAAAGGTGCACTGAAGGAGTCATATGACTAAGGATCAAGGTCATAAGCTTGTTGTATCTCTGTTAGATTCCAGGAAAGGACCACTTCATAGTAGAGAAGAGCAGGAGAATGTTTGTGTTAGGGATATCAGTAGCACGCTCAGCAATTTCTATTGCAGAGTACTTTATCTCTCTGACATTGCTCAAGAAAACAACAATGGATAAGGTCCTTTGGCTCAACATAAGCTGAGAAGTGGGAGACATTTGCAAAAGCAGGTATCTTTTATTCTTGCCTGCTTCCAGGAAAGCTTCACTTTATTCATTCCAGGAAGGGATATTTCAGAGGGTGGGACATTCAGTTATAAATTGCAAATCCCAACACTAAGCTCTTAACCTCAAACTTGACAGGAAACTTTGAATCAAAGTTTGTACCTACATCTGAGGCTCAAAAACTTTTGGTTCAGGTAAAGATTGAGTCCTCCACACAATTGTAAGACAAGGGAAATGTGTTATGTAGGTCCTTTCACACCTTCAATAAGTTCCCTTCTTTCGCTTGATGATTCTCAATTGTCATAATTTTGGCAGAAAAAAGACTTTAGAAGCTAACTAGCTCAATCCTTTATTTTATAAAACAAAACAGCTTATGTTACTAGAGGTGACACAAAAAGTGAGTCAGGAGTAAAAGGCCAGGGTTTTAGCTCTCAATCCAACATTATTATTAGGGCATATGAGAGATAATGTAGGTAATGGATCCAAAAGCAAGAACCGATCAATCAAGCAACAAAGCATTTATTAATGGAAAAAGGTAATTATAACCTCATATGTTTATGGCCATAATAGATCTTAGAGTCCATTCTAGTGCTTATAATTTTACAGATCATGAAACAGAGAACCAAGGAGTAACTTGTCCAAATTAATGTAAGCAATAAGTTTCAGAGGTAGAATCTGAAATTATCTTTCCGTTTGTACCATGATTACATACCACACTGAGCTCCTTTAGATGAGTTTTGTAGAGGAAAATTTAATGGTAGAAATTAAAATTGTTGTTTATTAAAACCAGACAAAATCTATTGGCAGAATTTACCAGATTATGGCAGAATTCAATGAAATGTTTACAACATGTTTATTGTCTTTAATTCCTCCCACTCATGCCACTGAAATGAACTCTACACTAGCGTGGTTTCATGATTGGGTATATATCTCTGCCACCTTTCAGGGACTTCATAAAGTGCATATGTAAATAAATGGACATTGAGAAGGATCTATTGAATTATATACTCTGACTTGCTAAGGAGGCTTAATGTGTCAATGAACCCAGAGGCATTTTAATAGGAAATAATACCTTCACCCAAATAGTAAATCACGTATATTTGCCACTTTAAGGTTGGCTTATATGTCATTTAAGGGTTAAATACTTATCTCATAACTGTGAAATAGGTTTTATAAATACTCATCCTATTTTATAGATGAAGAAACTAAAGCAGCCTCATGGTTATAACATTAAGAGCTAGGATTTAAAATGTTTTTATTCAGAGTCAAGAACTATTGCCCTTAAACAATGATGTCTTCCATGAACTTCATTTTTAATTATTTTTCACAATTATTGAGCATTTTTTTCTTTTTCTCCATCCCTCCATCAAAAAAGATAAAAAAAACCTTTTGTAACAAATAACTATAATCAAATTCAATGAACTTCTACACTGGACTTTTCCAAGAATCAAGCCTCTCATTCTGCATATTCATTGGTCTCTTCTTCCTCAGGAAATGTTAACATTCTTTCATGGACTTCTGAGGATGAAATCTCAGTCATCAGAAAGGTTGACAGATGACATTTTTAATGACATAATTTTAATGTTATTTTAATAACATAATTTAATGACTATTGTATTTAATTATGTTGTTTTAATAATATATTTTGGTAACATACCTTTTTAATCACCTGACCATTCTGAGTCATGAAGGAATACAATTTTTTGAGTTGGTGGAGGCCTTGCTGGCATCTTTAAAATCACATCATAAAAGGGATCTTATATAAGTCTGCATGTGAATTCACTTATGCCCAAAGCTAGCCCTAGACTAATGGGAAATGGAAACCAACATTCACTGAAGTTTCATACCAATGCTTTTCCACAGTGTTGAAGAATCATAGAAATCTGCTCTAGAATTGTAGAGGAACCCAAAGAATACTGAGAAAAAGCTTCCACATCTTTAGATCATGACACTAAGGCTCTAGATAGATGATTGCTTCCTCTCCCAGGCTAATTATGGTTATATTCCTTTAGCATTTTACTTGCTTTGATACTCAGCTAGAGATGTATCTTCTGCAAGTAGTTGTCATTGTTTAAAAGTAGAAATTAAAATAGATTAGAGAAGGAAGGGAAATTATACAAAGACTTTTTTCCCCTAATCTGTAAAACAATGTGCTAGTGGGCAGGAAGAAGATAGGCAGATGTGATAATAGAGATGGACCCATTGATCCCTACAGGGTATTAGATTGAGTAAGCTATCAATAAAGCATTAAGTAGATACAAGTCATTAACCTACTCAATGAATCTGTTGCAGGCTTAAACCTCAAAATGAATTTCCTTTATTTAATTTTGAAGATAGGGAGTTGAACATCTGTGAGCAGTAAACTATTAATATACTTCAGGCCAAAAGACCTTTGATTCTTGACAGGTCATCTAAAAAAAAATGCTCCAGTACGCATTATGAATCACATTCAGAGAGACTTTATATTTTAAAGCTGCTTTGGGATCATCACCAACCTGTATCATTCAGATCTCTCCTTTAAATTCTATGCTATTTCATGTCATCTCATTCTCACATTTTCTTCTCCACCTGTTAAAATGTATTTGCCTCATGGTCCTGAAAAGATGTTTCATGTCAGCACTGGGGATGCTGATTCAGAAGGAAGAGAACTTTCAGAGTGAAATCAGTGTTCAGCCACTACCTCAGCTTGACTCGAGGCCCCATACTGTGGGAAGATGATGTGTTTTTTTAGATGAATAAATTTTTGGCCCTTGACTATTCAAGGATAGAGAATGGATACCTCTGGCAGACTGAAGGAGGTCATCCAGGGCCAATCACAAGTTCTAGAATTGGATCCATCCCCCATCAATTCAGCTTGTTTTTTCGCTGGATGAAACTGCTTTTTGCATTTCCTCTGAAACAAATTCAAGTCTGTTTTCTTGTTCAATGGCATTGGAACATTGATTTTTTTTCTCTATTCCAAGCCAATGTTCATATCACATTAAACTCTACATATAACATCAACAACTTGGCATCTTCAGTAGATCGACTTCAAAAATTCCTACTATGGTAACTACTAAGGCAGAATCAACAATCTAACAACTCAATTTTATTATTATCTTGATGAGGGGATGACATTCCACAAAAAACATTAGGCGAAATAGCATTATAGCAAACAGCTAGTACTTCAGGATGATATTCTATTGCCTAAATAGTATTACCACAAGTTTTCTTAGATGTCAGGAAAGGTTTCCTTTTAGTGCATCAAAAAAGTTATCAATGGATAATAATAATGACAATAAGATATCTCACATTTATATAGCACTTTAAGTTTTACAAAATGATTCATTCACAACTGTGCATGATGGAGGACAAATATTATCTTCTGCAATTTACAGATGATAAAAATTGAGCTAGAAAAGTTCACTGGATTTCTGAAGATAACTTAGCTGATAGATCACAGAAAAAGTACAATAAAATGAAAGAACTGGAAGGGAACCAAGAGATCGTTTAATTTCATGGTTGGTGAACTATTGTCCACAGATAGTTTTCAGTATGTACATAAACTAGAATGGGATACACACATACACACACACACACACACACACATGCACACACATTCCCTTGTAATCCTAAGTATTTTATCTTATGTATTTTCCAACATTATTTGAAACATTATTCCATAGGCTTCACAAGAACATCAAAGGGAGTCCAAGATTCAAAAAAAGGTTAAAAGCTCCAGATTTTAGCCCAAGTCTTTCATTTTGCCTATCAGTAAATTGACATCTAGCTGTGTAATGAGTTGCCCAACATCACAATATTACTTAGTAGAAGATCCTGCTACTACAACCTAGATGGCTTGTTTCCAATGGTGAAAATGAACACACACACACACACACACACACACACACACACACACACACACACACACAAGTACACATGTCTTCTAAGAAATGAATGAAACAATTAAAAAAAATGTCTCCCAAATATTTAGGGAAAATCGCAAAGAAGTTAGTTCAGATACTTTGTTCCTTGGTATGTGATATTACTGGTTAGGTATGATAAAGGACAAGTAAGAAACACTAAATAAGGCCATTATTCTTTGGAATGTAAACCCCTTGATAGCAGATACTATTTCATCTTTGTCTTTATATTCCTAGCAATGATCACAGCCAGTACTTAATAAATATTTGATTGATAATTGTTCATTTAGCAAGAATATTTTGCCAGAAATTTTAATGCTAGTAAAATATAAACTTATTGAAGACAAATACTGATTTATTTTTTTCTCTGAATCCCAGGTAATTGATCTATATTAGGCTATTTGCAAATACCTGTTGAATTGAACTGAGCTGAATTCCCCTGCACTGTGCTGTTTCATATAGAAAATATTTCCAATTATCATGTGTCATTTTATTCTAAACATTATTTTTCTTCCAAGTCATTGTACTGCTTTGTTTTTGTGTCACAAAATTCAGGAGGGAGAATATCAAGAACATAGATAGATGATCTGCATGGGTAATCTTGTCTTTCTTCCCAATCTGTTTCTTGAAACAAGCCAGATTAGCATCTGTTGGCCTCAAGACTCAAAACTCCTTCATGACATGACTGAATATATTCACTTCTAAAATGATTATTCCTATCTCTGAGAATTTCTGAGTATATGTATAAATATATGTATATGTATATATATGTGTATATGTATGTATATATTCATATATATCTGTGTGTATATGTATATACATATATACACATATACATATATATACACATACATACACACACACATATATATATACATACATGCATATATATGTGTAGTTATAATGAAAATTTTAAAATGTATCATTTGCATTTGTAGGTGATGCATCAAGAAAATTTTCTGATCAACCTAAAGAATTTAGAGGATAGTGAACCTTTGGAATTTTTGAAAGCCTCTTAAAAGTTGGTTTAATTGATATTTGATTAATTGATTGGCTTCCACTGTTATAGAAAGGACAATAGGATGAACTATTTCTTTTTGCTGAAGTACACCTTTTAAATTTCTTTCTTTTGATCCAAAGGAATTATGAGAGTACGTCAGTTCTAGGAATAGAACTCAATGCACATGAGTGGGATTCTCACAGATGTAATCCCTAAACCTCAGGAGCCATTAATGACTGCCTTGAGGCCAAAGCACTTGAGAGCTACAGAGTTCCTGAGATAAGAATTCCTGGATGACAATGAGCTTCTGATACCATCAGTAGAATAGCTGTGGTATATAATCTCTCAACTACCTGGCAGATCTGGAAAGGGGAACAAGATAACCAGATGATGCTATGGAGGGTTCCTTCTCCAGCATTCCCAGTCCTAGAGTCCTGGAATCTGGTCTTCTTGTTAGACAAGAGGAATTTCCTAGAACTCATAATGACATATTCTAGATTTCTAACAAGATAAGAGGAATATATTAGGGAAAACCTCAAATATTAAGAGTTTGATCATCAGTTCCTCTATCAAGTGAAAGGGAATTGCCCGAGTAGTATTAATGTTGCTGAGAGAGGACGATTTTTTACACTATCTCTCCATACCTAGAAAAAGCAGGAGTAAAAGATGAAGCCATGATATGGAGGAGCAAGAGACTCAGATGTTTCATTCCTCTGTTACCACAAGTTACTGAAATGATGTGGGTCTGTGGAGAAGATACTCTTATCAATTTCCAGAATGGGTTGGCCAAAAGGCTGCCAACAGCAAACGTAATTTAATTTTATTTCTGAATGGTGCATAAACCATTGTGTAACACTATAAGACTGAAGGGCTTTAGCGCCTGGAGAAATAATATTTGAGTTGATTATTTATTTACTAGCTAATTTGAGGAGTGTTTCACTTGGTATCTGCATTTTTAGGCGATATCATTGATATTTTCTATATTTTCACAGCATGTGACAAAGTCTATCTTATACCCATTAGACACATTGTAATGCATCTGTGTGGACATAGATATGAGCTATAGTCTGAGGTTTCCTACCTTGAAATTTGGTTGAGTATACAATGAACCAAAAAGAGTTGTTGATTTGGGGAACAATCTATGTAACTGAGTCGATTTTGTGTAAGCCCAAGTGATGAACCATGGGTTATGTAATGTTTCCTATATTTGATCCACATTGTATTGGTCTCCTTAGGCAGTAATAATATCCCTTTGCCAACATTTAGTATTAATACATGTTTATTGGTGGAATGGTTAATCTCATCTCTTCTTTTAGTCCAGTGTGTATGATATGATTCCCTCAGGCTTATCCCATTTACTATGGATATGGATAATATATGGATAATATCTTGAAAGAGTGATGGAAGTAAATGGGGGACAGATATGAATGCACAGAGTATATTAATCTGCTTGTCTGATGAATATTCCATATTCAAGAGGTTTCTGAGAGCATTGGGATGACACACAACCCACACATAAGTGGGTTGGAGAAACTTTGGAACATGTAAAAACATTTTGTAACTGGATCTAGTCTACTAAACAGATTTTTAAAAATAGCACTGATGGTCTGCAGTTGGGAAACTAGAACTGGAAACACCTTCAAAAGGATTTAGTTGACCTCAGCCTTTTATTCTCTTTGACTGCTCTCTCTCTCTCAACAGATTTCTGTTCTTGATTGGAGGACTTTGTTGACAGTGTATGGTAAAGACTTTGGGGAAGGCTTTGAATTGAAATGCTGCATATAGACATGAACTTTGTGGAACCACAGATATATAGAAATTTTTAAAAGTCTAAGCCTCTCTCTCCAGAGACTTAGAAGGCATAATGGAGTATGTGGCCATGAAATATTGGAATGAAATTTCTGAACTTTTGTTTTTATTACTTCTTGGAAGTAAACATCCATTTTTAAAAGGTAATTGAAGTTAAGTAGTTAAAAAGAACTGTGCAGCTAGTATGTCACCTAAAAGTGGGGGAACAGAATCTGTGGGGACTTGAGCTGATAAGACTTGAGAAAGAATACTACAGTATAGCACATAGTATAACATATAATAGCTATGGGGGGGGGGGAAGAACTAGGCATAGGTTTTAGTGGACTGTTCTCTTCAAATAGATCTGTCAAGATGCCCAGGAAAAATTTGTAGTAATTAGTTATTCAGTCATTTATGTGGTTTTTTGAGAGAAAGTACTAACTTTTACCTTTCTTTGTATCCCCAATACCTAGCATAGTACTTGGAACATAGGAGGTTCTAAATAAATGCTTATTTTCTATTTCTATCCACAAAATAGTAAAATTCATGTTAAAAAAAAAAGTAGATGGAACACTGGAATAGAAGGAAGGACATCTGATTGCAAATTCTGCTTGAAACATTTTTGAGCCATGAAATCATGGGCATATATTTACCCTTCAGTTTCCTCATCTATAAAATGAGCATAATAATACTTACCCTGTCTACCTCATGGGATAATTATAAGGAAAATTTCATGCACCAAATAAATGTCAAATTATTATCTCCCATTCATGTTAAGATGTACTATTTGTTCATTTTTTGAAAATTGTTTTTTTTTTCCATAGCTGTATTCTCAGTCAATACTAAGTGGTAGAAATGAAATGTACAGACAGTACAACAATAATGGTACTGTCAAACACTTTGAACTCAATTTGATATAAAATGGACATACTTCCTTTACATTTATAAGAAATCCAGATTGTCCTAAATTTGTGTCTTAGAAGATTGCTTTTACTTTGGAGACTTGTTTTTCAATTTGTCAGTGCCAGCAGAACAATGTCAACAAATACCCAACATATGGTTGACATTAACCTATGAAGAGAAGATAGATATACTTTTATTGCCAGAAAAGCAAATATAAAGTCAGCTATTTGTCATATTGTAATAGATTTTGAGCATTATTCCTAAGCTGGGGAGTTTTATTGATCATTTTAGAGACTAAATTATGAAACTCAAGTATAAATGTTATGGACCTATGTGTAACATTTTTAAGAGAGAAAACAAAAATTTCCTTTTAAAGAATGCATAGAACACAAATAAAAATGACCTCTGATTTACAGAACTAATTATTCCTGTGTCTGAATCCTGAATGTCTTTATGAGAGAAATGGGTAAGGAAAATAATTCCACGAGCAAAATGAATTGATCATATTTCAATAACAGCACACAGTGATTTTGTGTGTATTCATCTACATCATTTCAAAAAAAAAATAACAGGTATGAAGGCTATGCCCCAGTACCATTTTTAATTTACTGAGGGAAATTTGGGATGATAGATAATGCTGCTAAGAGATAGATACCTGCTAGAAGAGATATGTATGTTAATTCAGGGCATTGGACCATTTTTTTCCCACATAACTTCTAGTCATGTATTACAGAATGAATCATTCTGGCAAATAAAATGTGAATTTTCAGTAATACAAAGTTATTGGAAAGGATGAAGGAAGGGACAAGGAAAAGAGAGAGAGAGAGAGAGAGAGAGAGAGAGAGAGAGAGAGAGAGAGAGAGAGAGAAACAGAGAGAGAAAGAGAGAGAAAGAGAGAGAGAGAGAGAGGAGAAGGACAGGAAGATACAGACAAATAGATGGAGACAGAGAGTCAGAAATGGAAAAACTTTGAAATTAGAGAATTTTATTGTTTAAAATATATATTAACATGTATGATCATTTGAAGTGATAATTGTTCCTTAGCTGAGGTCTTTGACTATAAATTCTGACATGATGGCACTTTGAAAGCACATAGAAATAAGGCTGCTTTGAATTTGTCAAATATCTTTCTTCCAAGGAAAGAAAAGTTGCAAACATGATTGAAAATATATTTTTACAAGTTGTTTCCATAGTAATTAAGCATTGTTTTCTCTATTATACATTTAGGTATGCTCTTAAGAATCAGTGCCCATTCTTCTTATAGTTTAGCTATAGCAAGGAAGGCAGCATATGTGAAAAATTACATGTTAATGACATAATTTTCAACAGAGCAAAGTAAAATGAAACAGAAGTTATAAATCCAAGTTAGTTCAGCCCCCTTCATCATAGTGTATTTAGGAAGCTACAAACTTATTCAGTTCTTCAATTTGTCTCTGAAACTTTTGAAACTATTTTCTCCTAGCAGAACATATGCTCTTTGAGGGTAGTAGCTTGTTTTTCTCCAGTGGTAAGCATGTGCCTTGCACATGAAAGGTGCTTTAGAAATGTTTGTTAAAGGATAGCCACTTCAAATACCCATAAAATATGACTCTAAACAAATTTTAGGGCTCCAAAACTCACAAATATACACTTCCCACTGAAGGCAGCTCAGCAGGAAGGGATCATCACAACTTTGGGAGCCGAAACCAGCCTAGCCTGAAACCACAGCATGGCGCCTGGGGTGGCCAGGATGAGCCAAAGCTGGAGTCTTCAGGAGAGTGGCTCAGTGGCAGCTGTGGCAGTTCCCAGAATTATCAAGCCATAAGAAACAAGGATTAAGTGAAAGGTCAGTGGAACTCAGCTAAATTTGGGGGAGAAAAGCAGTCTGGGCAAACTGCCTCCAGGGCAACAAAGCAGCAGAAGCAGTGGCCCTGCAGCTGCCTCCACCTGGCTGCTTCAGAGCTCCCACCTTGCAGACTGCAGGGGGGTCAAGTGATCGTTCAGAGGCCAAGTGCTCTTGTGTGGAGTGGCCTGGATCTGTACGTGGTCTTGGGTGGTGGTCCAGGGGTGCGTTTTCAGTGAGTCAAACCTGGTGGGACCTGAAAAAAAATGACAGCATCCCAATAGCTCCAGCAGCTGTGAAAACCCCAGGGATTTAGGACAGAGCTTTCCCCTCTGGAAGCAGAGTTCCAAAGAGCTAAGAAATCATTGACTGCTCATCATGAGCAGGCAAAGGAAGCAAAAGACAAACAGCAACCAAACTCTAGATTCCTTCTTTGGGGACAAGAAGAATGAAAGCTTGAAATGGGAGGAAGACGACACAGTCAGAACTCATGTACTAAAAGCTTCCAAGAAACATGAAGACTGCCTAAAAGCCATAGATCAGCTTAAGAAGGATTTTGAAAACCAAATAAGAGAAGTGGAGGAAAAATTGGGAAGAGAAATGAGAATGATGCAAGAAAATCATGAAAAGAGAGCCAACAACCTGACGGAAGAAAATAACACCTTAAAAAATAGATTAACTCAAATGGAAAAAGAAGCCCAAAAAGCCAATGAGGAGAAGAATGCCTTAAAAGTCGACTTTGCCAGATGGGAAAAGAATCTCAAAAGCTTTCTGAAGAGAAAAATTCCTTCAGAATTAGAGTGAAGCAAATGGAAGCAAATGACTTTATGAGAAATCAAGACACTTTTAACAGATCCAAACAAATGAAAAAGTAGAAGGCAATGTGAAATATCTCCTTGAAAAAAACCACTGACCTGGAAAACACATCAAGGAGAGACAATTTAAAAATGCTTGGACTACCTGAAAGCCATGATCAAAAAAAGAACTTAGAAAGCATCCTTCAAGAAATTCTCATGGAAAATTGCCCAGATATTTTGGAACTAGAGGGCAAAATAGAACTTGAAAAAATTCACCATTCACCTCTTGAAAAAGATCCCCAAAAGAAAACTTCTAGGAATATTATAGCCAGATTACAGAGTCCCCAGATCAAGGAGAAAATATTACAAGCTGCCAAGAAGAAACAATTTGAATACTGTGAAAACACAATTAGGATAACCGAAGATCTAGCAGCTTCTATATAAAGGGATCGAAGGGCCTGGAATATGATACTCCGTTGATCAAGGGAGCTAGCATTAAAACCAAGAATCACCTACCCAGCAAAATTGAGTATAGTGTTCCAGGGGAAAATATGGTCATTCAGTGAGGTGGAGGACTTTCAAACATTCTTGCTGAAAAAACCAGAACTGAAAAGAAAGTTTGACACTCAAATACAAGAAGCATGAGAAGGTAAACATGGAAAAGAAATCATAAGGAACTTATCAAAGTTGAACTATTTACATGCCA
>JAQQSU010004543.1:0-14050 GCA_028627135.1 Pseudochirops cupreus
CCAACTGGAACTTGAAATACACAGGCACTGCAGTTGGGAGATCCATCCTGCCCTACCAAAAAGTGACATACAAGAGAATAGACTGGGGGAGGGGGGAAACACTGGGATGGCTGCCTTGGGGTGGTGGGCGGGGGAAAGATGGGGAGAAAATATGTAACTCAAAAAAAAATTTAATAAAATAAATTTATTATTAATAAAAAAAAATAAAATAAAAAAAAAGAAATGGGAAAATTTAACTGTAAGTTATGTTCCTACTGAAAGGTCTTGGATTCAATTTGTTGTGAAACTGCATGCCTTGTTAATAAATCAATACACTGGGATTTTAAAGATCTCAATTCTTTCCATTTTCAAACACCACAACTTCTACCTGAACTCCTTAAGGGCATAAGGATATTTCTTAGCATGAGACTTTCTTGAAGACAGAAACTTTCCTTTGCCTCTTTTTTTTTTAAGTCCCAGCACTTAACACTGTGTGGATCACAAAGAAGGATGTTGATAATTTTTTGTTGACTGATATAAAAATGAAAATTAGCTTACAGAACTTACGGAGCTACAAATAAGCATAAATAAAGAAATGAAATAAATGAAATAAAAATAAAATAAAATAAAATAAAGAAAATAAAACTTCATTTCTTCCTGAGAGACAATCATTCATACTTACTCCTATAAAACCATCTTGGAGGATAGGCTAAGCCAGGTTAAAGGAAACAAACAGGTCTCAAACCCATCTTGAGTTAAGTGATGTCTACCTCAAGCACACAAATACTTAATCCGGTGGAATAGAACAATTTTTTCCAATGTCCATGAAAGACAGCTGAAGCAGGTGCTGGGGAGTACTTAGGTTTAGGCAGACATCAGAGACACCAAGGTCATTCACTACAGCCCAGGTCATTGCCTGTCATTGTGACATTTGTCTTTCCACTGAACTTTGATGACTCTGGAAGAGAGAGTGAGACAGATGACTTTGTGCTAGTCTGCCTCACTTTAATCCAGTTCACACAACAGTCAATATATCATCCTGTGATGTTATTAATCCTCTTCAAAAATGAAGGATAAACACTATCACCCTGTGGTTATCCATGCTCATACTTGTTTGGGTTTGTTCCCAATTTGCCTCTTTCTGTTGTTAGGTAGATGTATTATATCAGTTTCCTGATAAAAAAGGAAGGACAATGTTGGGTGGTTAGGAAGAGAGGGAAAAACCCCACCCCAATCCTCCCCAAAAAATAAATTTTCTCTCAATCTTTTAATCTGAATCTGTCTGGCTCTGTTGTGAACAACTGTATTCATAAGTAGCCAAAAAAGTAGGACTTACTTTTCTTAAATAATGCCAAGATATATCCTGTGGGAGAGCCAAGATGGTGGCACAGAAGGAGGAAAACTCAGCAGCTCCCATATAGACACCTCAAATACCCATAAAATGTGACTCTAAACAAATTGTATGGGTCTAGAAATCACAAAGGTATAGAAAAACACATCTCCTGCTAAAGGCAGCTTGGTAGGTGGGACAGGAATAGCTCATCTCAGCCACTGGAAGCAGAAAGCAGCCTGGCCTACAACAGTGGCTTGGTCCTGGGGCCGCCAGGAGAAGCCATAGCTGGAATCTTCAGGAGAGTAGATCAGTGGCAGCTATGGTGATTTCCAGAATTATCAAGCTTTTCCCTCTGGAAGCAGAGTTCCACAGCACTAAAAGGTCAAGTAATTGACTGGTAATATGAGCAGGCAAAGAAATCAAAGTAAGAACAGAAACACAACATTTTTGGGAACAAAAAGGGTCAAAACATGGAACAGGAGGAAGACAACACAATCAGAACGCCCACACCAAAAGCTTCCAAGAAAAATGTAAACTTATTAAAAGCTATAGATCAGCTTAAGAAGGATTTTGAAAACCAAATAAGAGAAGTGGAGGAAAAATTGGGAAGAGAAATGAGAATGATGCAAGAAAATCATAAAAAGAGAGTCAGCAACCTGACTGAAAAAAATAACAACTTAAAAAATAGATTAACCCAAATGGCAAAAGAGGCCCAAAAAGTCAATGAGGAGAATGATGCTTCAAAAACTCGAATTTGCCAGATGGAAAAAGAATCTCAGAAGCTTTCTGAAGAGAATAATTCCTTCAGAATTAGAGTGGAGCAAATGGAAACAAATGACTTCATGAGAAAGCAAGATACTGTTAAACAGATCCTAACAAACGAAAAAATAGAAGGCAATGTGAAATATCTCCTTGAAAAAACTACTGACTTGGAAAACAGGTCTAGCTTCTGAGTATGTGTATATATGAGTACATAGAGGGCAGAGGATCAATTGAATAGGAAGGCTGATACTTTAAAAGGTGAATTTCTGAGGTGGGAAAGGAATAGAATGAGAGAAGGCAGGGAGAGATAGCATAGGATTAATCATCTCATATAGAAGAGGCAAGGGATAATTGTTACAATGGAGGGGAAGAACAGGAAGGCAAAAGGGAATGCGTCAACCTTATTCTCATTGAATTTGGCTTAGGAAAGGAATGATATAAACTCTAAACTGAGTATCTTGCCACGCAGGAGAGTAGTGGGGATGGGGATGAGAGATGGGATGACGGAAGGGAAGTCAGGGTTGGGGGGAGGGTTGCTGAAAGCACACACTTCTGTGAAGGGACAGGAACAGCATAGAGAATAGAACGGGGCGGGGTAGGATAGTAAGGAGGGACATATAATCAGTCTCTTACAATATGGCCATTGTGGAGATGTTCTGCATAACTACACATATGTACAGCCAGTTTTGAATTGCTTGTCTTTTCATTGGGAGTGGGTGATGGTGGAGGAAGGCAAAGAACCTAGAATTTAAAGTTGTATAATCAAACGTTAATATGTGTGTGTGTGTGTGTGTGTGTGTGTGAATGTGTGTGTGTGTGTGTGTGTGTGTATATATATATATATATATATATATATATATATATTTATATATTTATATATTTATATGTATGTGTGTGTGTGTGTGTAGTTATTATAATTAACTACATGCAACTGGGAATTAAAATATACAAGCACTGGAGTAGGGAGATCCATCTTGCCATACTGGAAAGTCAGAGGGGCAATAGGGGAGGACATACAAGAGAGTAGATTGGGGGAGGGGTTATACAGTCAGATGCCTGTTTTGGGGTGGTGGGTGACGGAAAGATGGGTAGAAAATTTGTAACTCAAAATCTCATGGAAATGAATGATGTAAACAAGAAAATAAATAAATGAATAAAAAATAAATAAATATCCCGTGGGGTGTCATTTGCTTTTCATCCATTGGCTAAACATATTATAATCCTTTCAAATTGATCGTAACTTCTCCACGAATGGTGATGAACTTGTATGAAAAGTCCTTAATACTGAGTCTACTCTGCTGATTGATTCAGTTAAGGTTTTTTGTGTGTGTGTGTGTGAGTTTTGTGACTATGTTAATTATTTTGGGGGTGGGATATTCCATTTTCACAAAAGTATGAGAGAATCTTGCAATTGAGGTGAACTTTGAGGCCTCAGCTTCTCACATAGTTCCAGTATAATTTATTTGTTTGTTTGGTTTTGTTATCCCTTACAAATTGAGGAAGGCAAGTTCACAAATACTAATTCATTGAGGTAAGAAGAATTTTTTAAACCTAAGATAGATAGCAGTCAGATGCCATGATTCTCAAATTCAGTATCAACAGCATTAAAGTAAAAGCAATAGTTATATTTGAGGGCATTCTTTTAGCTGTTTATTAAATTCTCTCCCTGTGTTGAAGCTAGCATCAGCTGGCCCTTGTGATGGAGAGGTTTTATGTCACTGCTCTTTGGTAGACAGAAAAACAAAATAATACAGGTTAATGGAGAGATGAAACCCTATATCAAAGAACAGTTTGATCATAACAGCTGTGTACATGCCCATCAAGGATGCTGTAGTTCCCCACATAGATGACACAGTACTCAGTAGAGTGGGGATATGTGATATTCAGCAGAAAATATTTTGTGATATAACTAGAGGACATTTTCAGCTCTGCAACAGGGGAGGCTTGTGTTTTCTCTACTGTATGAATACCCTGATCTTACATGTCAAATATATGCGCTTTCCTTGTGCATGTGATGGCTTCATGGCTTCCATATAGGTCTTCGCTGTATGTTCCTCAGCCTCAAAAATTTCTGATATCTGTACTTTAGTACAGGTTCCTTTCTCACAGGTGATCTATGTGCATGTATCCTTCCTCAGTGATGGTGTGATTATTTGTTGTAGACCATCCACACACACAGAGACACACACACAGAGACACATGCTCTCTCTCTCTCTCTCTCTCTCTCTCTCTCTCTCTCTCTCTCTCTCTCTCCCTGTATATATATATATACATATATATATATACACACACACACACACATACATATGTATGTATAGATATGTATATATGCAAATCTGCACATGCATACATGTATAGAAGTCTACATACAAATGAGCATATAAGGATTTTCTACATTTTTTTAAAATTAATTTGTCCATGTGCTAAAACTGTAATAATCTGTAAAGACTTCCACAATGTAACTTTGAGTATTGACCCAGAGAATGTTTTCAAACTGGGATCATTTTTTCTGGTAGACCCATGTAAGGGAAGTTGTTCAAGATACTGCACATGTATTTGTGACAGTAGATGGCCTCCAATGTCCCTTCTAATTCTGAAATACTGTGACAACATGAAAAAGAATGTTTATTTATTAATTACTACACACATCTTCAGTTCATTATGCTTTCTGTTTATTCTCTTGAATTCTGGAAAAGTTTTTCCTTCTGTTCCTCTCTTCTTCCCCCATTTTTTCTCCTCTTTCTTCTATCTTCTGTCCATCTCACCCCCATTACCTTCTCCACTCTTCTACTCTAAGTCCTCTTTCTTTTGGAAAATTTACTCCATAAGTATTTTTTAAAAGTTTTTTGTCAGTGCTTTTATTTTGTATCATAAGATAACTCCCCATTCTTACTTGCCAAACCTGTGTCTTTTTTCTTTAAGCAATTGATTTTAAAACCTTAAATTCCAAATTCTTTCCCTTCCTCCTTTGTCACCCACCCTTACTGGAAAGATAAGCAATTCCACATAGGTTGTACATGTGTAGTTTTGAAAATCATTTCCATAGTAGATATATTGTGAAAGACTGACTATATTTCCCTCCATCCTATCCCACCTCCCCACTTGCTCTATTCTGTACTTTGACCTTGTCCCTTTACAAAAATGTGTACTTCTAACTACCCTCCCCACCTGCACTCCCCTCCATCATCCCTCCCATCCTCCTCTTCCCACCTACTCTCCTGTGGGGCAAGATACCCTATTTAGAATGTATTTCATTCCATCCCTAAGACAAATTCAATGAGAGTATGGTTGACCCATTCTCATTTGCCTACCTGTTCTTCCCCTCCATTGTAACAGTTATCCCTTGCATCTTCTATGTAAGTTAATTTACTCCATTCTCTCTCTCCCCATCTCCTCTCATTATATTCCTCTCTCACCTCTCAATTTCACCTTTTAAATATCATCCCTTACTATTCAGTTGATCCTGTGCCCTCTGTCTACATGTACCTGTACACATGTATACACACACTCACATATGTATTCATACACATATATGCCCTTCTATATAGACACATATGTATGTATATACATATGTACATATACATATATATGTGTATATATGTATATGTGTGTGTGTGTGTTTCCTTCCACTATCCCCTACTGAGAAATGGTTCAGAAGTTACAATTATCATTTTTCCATGTAGGCATGCAAATAGTTCAACTTTAATAAGTTCCTTATGATTTCTTTTTCCTGTTTACCTTCTCATGCTTCTCTTGCTTTTTGTATTTCCGTGTCAAATTTTTTTATTCAGTTCTGTTTTTTTCATCATGAATATTTGAAAGTCCTCCACCTCATTGAATGATCATATTTTCCCCCAAGACATTATACTCAGTTTCGCTGGGTAGTTCCTTCTTGGTTTTAATCCTAGCTCCTTTGATCTCCAGAATATCATATTCTAAGCCCTTTGATCCCTTAACGGAAAGGCTATTAGATAATGTGTTTTCCTGATAGTGTTTTAACAATATTCAAATTGTTTCTTCTTGGCTGATTGTAATATTTGCTCCTCGATCAGGGAACTACTGAACCTGGCTATAATATTCCTAATTTTCTTTTTGTGATCTTTTTCAAGAGGTGATCAATGAATTCTTTCAATTTCTATTTTGCCCTCTGGTTCTAAAATATTAGGGCAATTTTCCTTGAGAATTTCTTGAAGGATGATTTCTAGATTCTTTTTTTGATCATGGCTTTCATGAAGTCCAATAAATTTTAAACTGTCTCTCCTGGATCTTTTTTCCATGTCAGTGGTTTTTCCAATGAGATATTTCACATTGCCATCCATTTTTTTTTCATTTATTTAGATCTGTTTAATAGTATCTTGATTTCTCATAAAGCCATTAGCTTCCTTTTGCTCCAGTCTAATTCTGAAGGAATTGTTCCCTTCACTGAGCTTTTGAACTTTTTTTCCATCTGGCAAATTTGACTTTGGAAGGCATTCTTCTGCTTATCGGCTTTTTGGGTCTCTTTCACTATTTTAGTTAGTCTATTTTTTAAGGTATTATTTTCTTCAGTCAGGTTGTTGACTCTCTTTTCATGATCTTCTTATATCATTCTCATTTCTCTTCCAATTTTTCCACCACTTCTCATACTTGTTTTTCAAATTCCTTCTTGAACTCCTCTATGGCCTGTAATCAATTCATATTTTTCTTGGAACTTTTTGATGCAGGAGTTCTGATGGTGTTGTCATCATCCTGTTTCATGCTCTGAACCTTTTTGTCCCCCCAAAATGGTATCTAATGTTGGATGGCTTTGCTTGCTTTTCCTCCTTTGCTTGCTTATGTTGCCACTCAATTACTTGACTTTTGAGCTGTTTACCTCAGAAGAAATCTGCTTCAAGAGGGGAGAACTGTGTTCCAAATTGCTGCAATTTTTGCAGCTTCCCGAGCTATTAGGAGGATGACATCTCTACAGCCCTCAACTGCTTTGGCTCACTGGTCACACACCTCAGGACCACCACCCAGGACCACTATCCAGATCCAAGAAGATTAAGGCAAAAGCACTTAGCCTCTGAATGTTTTCTTGGCCCCACTATGGATCTGTAGGCTTGGAACTCTGAAGCAGCCATGTGTAGATGGCTGCAATGCTGGTGCTTCTGCCACTTCTTGCTCTGGGAGCAGAGGCCGGACCATCCCTCCATCCCCCTCCTCAGATCCAGCCAAGTTACACTGGCTTTTTACTTTGTCCTGGCATTTATGGGTTGTTAATTCTAGAAACTGCCACTGCTGCTGGTGATCCGCTCTCCTGAATGCTCCAGCGGCTGCTGGTTGGGGCCACCTTGGATCTAAAACCTGGGCTCAAGGGGGGCTGTGCTCTGCTCCCAGGGTGCTGTGATGCACTCTTCCTGTCCACCTGCTGGGCTGCCTTCAGTGGGACATTTGTTTCTCTCTGTCACTTTGTTCTGTAGCTCTAAAATTTGTCTGGAATCATATTTTATAGGTATTTGAGGTGATAATGTGGGGAGCCTATAGAGATTTCCTTCTTCTATGGTGCCACCTTAACTCCACCCCAATTAGAAAGATACTCTATAAATATTATACTCTGAATATTTCTATTTCTTTTATTATCTTATGATCATAAGGAAAGTAGTTTAAGAACTTTAGTTATTTTTACATATTAAGGATTGCCTTTTGTTTCTATGACAAATTATAGAAAAGGATTTTTTTAAGAGGGGAGAATATATATGTGAATGTGTATATATAGAGAGAATGTGTATATATATATATATATATATATATGTGTGTGTGTGTGTGTGTGTGTGTGTGTGTGTGTGTGTGTGTGTGCGTGTGTGTGTGTGTGTATAAGGAAACACCATGGCAATCCAGAGAATCTTTAACAATCTCAGGAATCACAACAATTTATTGATATCCCAGGAGTCAGGTAGAGGGTTCAGTGAAAAAAGGGTCTGAATTCAGGAAGACCAGAGTTCAAATCTGGCCTCAGGCACTTACTATGTGACCTTGGACAAGTGACTTGAACTCTGCTTGCCTTAATCCATTGGAAAAAGGAAATGGTAAACCACTCCAATACCATTGTCAAGAAAATCTTATGGCCAACATAGTCCACAAGTCATAAAGAATTGGATTCCACTGAACAATGAGAGCAACAACAACAACATTAATATCTTCCATCTACTAATCTCTGACATATTAAGGAGTGATACTTTTGCTGGGATCTAAGGAAATAGTCCATGATAAATGCCAATTGCCAAAGTATCAAAGATCACATAGTAAGTGCCTGTTTTTAGTCAGTGAGTTCTCTCTCTCTCTCTCTCTCTATCTCTCTCTCTCTCTCCATATATATGTATTTGTGTGTGTATCATGTATCTATCTATTTATCTATCTACTGCAGTAGTAATTTTGTACACTGGTACTGAGATATAGATAGATGGATAGATACACAGATAAATTGATAGATAGATAGATAAATACATAGATAGATATTTATGTGTGTGAGTATCTCAGTACCAGTGTGCAAAAAATTTGCTACAGAAAGGTCAGTTATGACATTCCATCCTCATTTAAAAATATAATATGTGTTTGTTTTGTTTTTATTTGATTTGGTACCCACTTTGCCTCAGTCTTCTTTCTTTGTGAGATTCCTATAATGTATGATTTTATTTCTCACAGTTTCCTTCCAGATATTCTTTTATCTCTTCACTTCAGAGAAATTACATTTTCCTGATGCTACTACTTTACTAATCACTTTCTCCATTCCTTTTGCAACTATTGCCAAAATACTCTCAGATGCTTTACTCACATAGACTATATGTGATCCTGTAGGCAAAACAGAAAGAAGATCCATGTTTCTCTCTGAATTAACTCCAAAGTGTACTTAGAATTAATCTAGGTAAATATTCAAAACAAAGCTTAAGTATACTTTGAGTCTAGGTTTGCCCAAATATTAGTAAAAGGTAGTGACCCGTGTCCAGACTTATGATGTATCAGAAAGACAAGGGGTAGTGGCCAGTCTTTATGTCACCCCCTTCCCCCAAAGTCCATAAATTCAAAGTAGTCTGAGGAACACATGAATAGATGCAGAAGTTCATAGAACACTCAGATAGACCATTAGACTGTTCCTCACAAAGATAAAGGTATTTTCGGGTTAATGATGAAAAAAAGCAACAATTTTCTTGAATGTTAAACTGCATAGCTGGTTGACAGCATGCACATTTCTTGATCATTCCTCAGTCCCACAGCATGGCTTCTGTCTTCTAGGTACATAATGATCTTCTGTTGATTATCATCCAAGAAGTACAGAGAGAGAGAATCTGTTTCAGAGGTGAATGTCCAAAATTTCAAACTCAGCAATTCTTGAACTTGTAATTGACCTCAGACAGGAATTCATGGACTATGATTTCCTGGGAACTTCCTTTATTTCTCTTTCCTTTTCTGATTATTGATCAGAGATCAGAGTTGCTTAGAATGAACACTTCTTGGAAATAGGGTGGAAGGTACAAGATATGGTAGTTATAGTGAAAGCACTTGTCAGGGTGAATTTATGCTTACTTGCAGCCTGAGGGTAGAGTTTAAAGACTGTTACGGAATGGTAAGCTCCTCTCGAGAAATAAAGAACTTTTAGTTTTCTAGGCAGATTATAAGTCTAATTTAGGCTTATAGCCAGTGAAGAAGAAATTCTTACATACTATTAGCTTTGATAGTCTTGTAGAGACTTGTGATCTTATAGAAAAAAAAATAATCAAGATCATGACTCATCAATTTGCAGTTGATATGATCTGGGTTATTTTGGTAAAATTTGGAGTGATATAGTAGAGATCCAAAAAGATCTAGAGAGGACATAGTGGTGGGATGACTACATCAAAAAAAAAATAATTTATGGGGATGCCCATCATATGGGGAATGGCTGAACAAGTTGTGGTAAATGAACATAATGGTATACTATTGTGCGATAAGAAATTATGAACAGGCACACCAGAAAAAAACATGGAGTGATTTATATGAACTGATGCTGAGTGAATTTAGCAGAACTATGAGAATATTGTACACACTTACAGCTTATTATGACTTACTTTCAGAGACTTGGCTCTCAGCAATGCAAGGATGTAAGACAACTCCAAAAGACTCATGATGGAAAATGTTGCCCATATCCAGAGAAAGAACTATGGAATCTAAATGCAGAATAAAAGCACATTATTTGCTCTCTCTTTTTGTTGTTTTATTTTGTTTATTCTTTAAAATGGTTTCTTCCATTGGTCCCAATTCTTTACAACATGACTAACGTAAAAAATAAATTTAATGCGAACATATATGCAAAGTCTATATCAGATTCTACACTGTCTCAGGGAGGGGTAGGAGAGGATGGAGGAGAAATTTTAAAACACAAAAGCTCATGGAAGTGAATGCTGATAACTAAAAATAAATTAATTAATTAAAAGAAGAAATATAATTGAATTGGTAAAACTATATAGGTTCTATAAAAAACAGAATAGGTAGGTAATATTGATCTTGACAACATTTTCTATGAAAGAAAAAATAGAGGGTTTAGCTGCAGACAGAATCAATATGAGTTAACCATGTGTTATTTTTTTTAAAGTTCATTTGACTTTTACTCCCATTAAAAGAACTGAAAAAGCAAGTATAAGGAAAATAATAGAAAGTTTAATATTATATTTCCCACCATATCTGAAGCATTGAAATAACTTCTGGTCAGCACATTTTAGAAAAACCATTTACAACCTGAAAACAAGGCAGATTGGGCTACTACTTCATAAAATTGTTTCATGAATTCTGGGTGTTATGTCTACAAAGATTTAATCTTAGAGAGGAGAAAATGGTATTCAACTCTTTGAAGAGTGAGAGGAATAGGCATTTATATAGTGCCTACTACATTCCAGACAGGGTGGTAAGAACTTTACAAAAATCTCATTTCATCCTCACCACAATCCTACAAAGTAGACTTTGAGGGAAACAGAGGTTAAGTGATTTACTGGTGATCCCACAGATAATATGTGTTTGAGAACAAATTTCAACTCAGATCTTCTGACCCAGTCTTCTGTCCACTAGCTGACTTATATGCAATGGGTAGAAAATTTACATAGAACATGGAAGAGTGAAACCAATAAAATGCAAATTATCTGCAAAGAGTCTTAAGGCGGCATTTTGTTCTACTGGGTAAAAAAAATCTATAAAAAGCATAAAATAAGTACAGTGTGATTTTATATAAACATCTCAATGGGTTATTGGGTTGATATTGTGTTCTATAAATAATATTTTGCCAAAGTCTTCATCATCCTTCATAGTTTTCTTTTAAAATTATACACAGTGGTATTTTGACTTACGAGTTTAATTTGTTCCATTAGTGAGCTCATAACTTAATTTGTTAAGTGCATTGTGATGATCCCTTCCTGTTCTGCCTGCAGAGCCACCTTCAGTGAGAGATGTGTTTTTGTGTAATATTGCGAGGTCTGGAGCCCTAAAATTTGTTTAGAGTCATATTTTATGTTTATTTCAGGTGGCTATGTGGGAGCTGCAGAGTTTTCCTGCTTCTATGCTGCCATCTTGGCTCCGCGCCCCTGAAATTGTGCTTTCCAAAGTTACCAATAATCTCTTTATTTTTATATGTGATACCTTTAGTATGGACTGTAATGACTTTTAACTCTCCTTAAGCTTTTGACATAGTTAACTTGCTTTGGCTTCGAGTTTACTACTCTTTCCTGGTGCTTTCACCACATTTAGTATTCTAGTATTACAAAGTTATTGAATGGTGAAAACTTAGACTAAGGAAGATTTGAGTCTCAAGCGCACTTGTGACATTTACTACTTTCATGTTCATAGGAAATTGCTTAATCTCTCAACCTATTTTCTTATTGGTAAGGTGGAGATACTATTGCTAAGACCTACCTATTAACTTGTAGAGGGAATCAAATAAAATAATGTATATAAAGTACTATTTAAAGTATAAAGCAATAATTATTGTTACTGTCTCTCACTCTTTTGATATTTATGTAGCTCTATGTTCTGTCCTTATCTCTTTTCTAGTTTTATGTCCCTTTCTTTGGAAATCTCATCACCTATCAAGATTCAGCTAGCATATATAATAAGATTATTCTAAAACTGTATATCTGGTCATTCTCTCTCTGGAACTACAGTATTACTCCATATTCCTATGAAACTTTTTCTAGATGTCATGCAGGCATATCCAACTCAAGAACCAGTATTAGAGTAATTATTTTTATCTTTAACTTATCCCTTCCCTTAATTTCTACATTTATATTGAGGACATCATAAATTTCTCAACCATCAAGCTTTCTAACTTCAGAACTGTCTTGTACTCTTTTTTTTTACCTGATCTAATATGTATAATTAATTGGCTTAGGACATGGCAGATGTTCATGACATAACCCGCAATGGGTTTAATCACTGAATTCTGTGTAAGTGTTGAAGCTGAGCCAAGGAAAGCATTGCCAAAAGAGCAAAGGTGAAGCAATGGTGATGGTGAACTCTAAACTCAATATGCAAGTCAACATTGAGATCTACCAGTCAACAAGTTGATAATACCTTAGATGAATTGATGAAGATATTCAGAATGAGGGAGGCACTGCTCCCAATGTGGATCTCTGATCAGATCATATCCATATCACTGCATTCAGTGCTCTATGTTAAAGTAAAAAAGAACATTTGCAATATGAACTATATCAGATGAAAGAAGTATGATTGGGGTGGTGAGGGACTCTAGAATATATCCTATATCAATCAATTGTTACACTTGTGAATGATTTTTTTTTCCCCTGGATAAAGGAAGCTATAGAAAGACCATGATTATTTCCTCTGGGTATTTTAATGGCTATCATTCAAAAAGAGTTGTTCTTTTGACCCCAGAGAGTAAAACTAAACTAAGAAAAGAAGAGTGGAAGCACATGACACTCATAATTTGTCCTGGTGTCAGGAATACTTCTTTATTGTTCAAGCTGTCCTAATTTAGTACCTTAGTACATAGTAGACTTCACTACAGTAGTTGGAATTCTTATTCAAAAAATAGCTTAGGAATCTATGTCAAATACAGAAATTATTTTAGTGCATTAAAGAAGGTTATAACAGGGGGTGGAGCCAAAATGGTGGCATGGAAGCAGCAAAGTTCCACAACTCCCACATAGCCACATCAAATAGCCATAAAATATGATTCTAAACAAAGTTTTGGAATCCCAAACTCACAAAACACATCTCCCACTGAAGGCAGCTCTGATGGAAGGGCTCATCACAACGTGCTGGGAACCGAAACCAGCCCAGCCTGAAACTGCGGCTTGGCCCCTGGGGCAGCCAGGATGAGACACAGCTGGAGCCTTTAGGAGAGTGGATCAGTGGCAGCTGTAGCAGTTTCCAGAATTAACAAGCCATAAGAAACAAGGACTAAGTGAAAGGTCAGTGAATCTCAGCTAAATTTGGGGGAGAAAAGTGGTCCAGTCAAACTGCCTCAAGGGCAATGAAGTGGCAGAAGCTGTGGCCCTGCAGCTGCTTCCACATGGATGCTTCAGTGCTCCCAGCCTGCAGACTATAGGGGGGCCAAGCAATCATTCACAGGCTAAGTGCTCTTGCATTGAGCAGTCTGGATTTGGATAGCGGTCTTGGGTGGTGGTCCTGGGGGCACATTTTCAGTGAGCCAAAACTAGTGGTGGCTTCAGCAGCCTCCTAATAGCTCTGGCAGCTGTGACAACCCCAGAAGTTTTGGACAGAGTTTCCCCCCCTGGAAGCAGAGTTCCACAGAGCTAAAAAATCAAGTAATTCACTGGCAACATGAGCAGGCAAAGGAAGCAAAGTAAGAACAGCAACCAAACTCTAGAATCCTTTTCTGGGGACAAAAAGGATCAAAATATGGAATGGGAGGAAGATAATACAGTCAGAACTCCCACACCAAAAACTTCCAGGAAACATAGACTGCCTAAAAGCCATAGATAAGCTTAAGAAAGATTTTGAAAATCAAATAAG
>JAQQSU010004544.1:0-14050 GCA_028627135.1 Pseudochirops cupreus
CGGCTTCAGGGCAGGCTGGTTTTGGTTCACAGTGCTGATATGGTTCCTCGTAGCCGAGCTGACTTTAGTGGGAAGTATCTTTGTGTGCGTTTTGGAGTTCTAGGATTGGTTTAGAGTCCTGTTTTATGGGTATTTTGGGGTGGCTATGTGAGAGCTGTGATATGTTGCTGCTGCTATGCCACCATCTTGGCTCCGCCCCCCCCTCAAAGCTATCTTTTTACTTACCCAAATTTAATTACATCCTTTCCACTCCCCCTTAAACGTTCTTCCTTCCATTCACTCTTAACATTTGTTCTTGAGGGAAAATCTGAATGATATTCATATTAAGGAGTCAATGTCTAAAAATAATAATAATAGCTAATATTTTATAGTGCCTACTATGTGCCAGGGGCTAAATATGTATTTCCAATTATTGTCATTTGACCTTCACAACAACCCTAGGCAGCTCGTACTGTTATCATTCCCATTATTTTATAGTTGAAGAAACTGAGACAGAGGTTAAGTGACTTGAAGGTCACACAGCTATTAAGTGTCTGAGGCCAGTTTTAAACTGAAGTCTATCACTCTATCCACTGTACCACATAGCTGCTGTCACCATCATCTTAAAATGTTGGGCTTATAACCTACAGAAATTTTCATCAAGATAAGAAATTAAGCTCTGTTCTCACTAAAGGATTTTGGTTATCAGTCCTCAAATATGAGAGATCTTTGGGGGTATCTGAGAATCCCCAGTGCCACTCAAATCTTATTATGTAGGTGGTTTCCTGATCTGTCCACGTTTAAATCCAGACCTACCATGGTAAGGAGGTAATACTAGGGTAGAAAAGTATTAGGGTCAAAGCAAGGATTAAAACAAAGTCTTTAGTATGAAAAAGTGGATAGCCTTGCATAAGCATTCTTAAACATACTCTGTGGTGACAATGGTATCAAAATCAGACCCTCAGAATAATTTAATATGGTGATAGATGTAATCCTACTTCGTCCATTTAGAGACATATCAACCCTAATTGGTGTGTTCAGTATGCCAGAAAATGAACCATAAAGAGACTGAAAGCTTCACTTTGTAGTGGTCAGAAAGGTACCCAATGCTATGAATTTTTTCCTAATTATGCTATATAGGCTCATAGCTGGTTACTGAAACTTTTTTGAATACATCTATCCTAAAAGCTAAAATGTCAGGGTTTTAAATTGGCACAGTGATTCTGCATCTAAACACTTGATCAAGGTTTAAATATAGATAACCACTTCAAAACTAAGGTTTTTTAACCATCCAGTAGACATTCTAAAGTCAGGTAAACACTTTTTAGAATGGGTTGCTGATATACAAAAATATGTGTATTTAAAAAGCTGTAAGTCAAGGCAAAAAAAGTTTTACTGTTCATAAACACACATATTACACACACACACACACACACACACACACACACACACACACACACACACACACACACATACACACAGCCTACTCTCATCAACTCTAACCTACTCCTTATGTAGTCACAGGGAATTGATCTCCACCAATAAGGAAAGAGTCCTATACCAATGGACTTTGGAACTTTGGACATCTGAGTATACATATATATGCAGGTACATATGAATATATTGTGTTTTATATATATATATATATATATGCATATGCATGTATACATACATATATATTCATATGTATATATAACACATTCAAAAGCATTATCAGAGGCTTTCTGTATTTCTGCATCATCCTTTATACTCTATGGAAATCTAACTTGTTCTAACAATATGTTATGTTCTGTCTTATAAAGGAGATAGACAATGACAGTTCCTGATCAAATTGGGAAGTTTTGCTGAACAATTTGATCATTAGGCCTTGGAAAAGGCAAGTGATGGAACACGGGGGACTTTTAGTTATTGGCTGGGTGAGGATCAGCTGTGACCTTGGTAGGCTTTAAAAATCAAGCTGGTTCTACTCTGAAATAGCAAGCTTGAGAAGTCAGTGTTCAGGAATCATCCCTGGAATGAATTCTTATGAAACCTGGTAGTTCTTCACTACTTGTACTTCTTCCAGAGGGTAAAAACACTGGGGTAGGAGCTTCTTCCCTCCAGTCAGCAGTGACATTTTATAGTAGAAGCACATGGCTATAGCACATGTTTGCCTGAAGGCTGAGAAGGAAATTCAAATACTTCCTGAACCCCAGCCTCCTGTATAGAGGAAAATGTTACTATGAATTCTCTAGATTACATATTCCTAAGCCGTCTGACTGAAAAAGATTTCTGGAGGAATTTCAGCTCTGAAGATCTCCTGAGGAGTATCCCATAATTCAAAAGTTCCTGTTATTAGATCTACTTTAAAAAGAAAAAAGTCCCTGATTCATTCTGTTCCTTGAACAGGGAACAGTTCACATGATTCCTGCACATTCTCCTACTTAGAACATTAGCTACTGAGGATCTCAACCAAGTCAGAAGCTGGAGGCAGTGGAGCCAACAGTCAACCAGTGTTCACTGGAGGAATGTCTTGAGGAGACTAAGCAACAAACATTAGAAGAAGCAGTAAAAGGAAAGGAATAATGCAAAGACATTAGCAGTATTATAGCCATGTAAAACTGGAGATGGGAATTACCCCATTTCCTTCATTTTTTGACCATATGACCATATGTGTGTTTCCCTCCCTACATGTTCCCTAGTCACACCTGTTCCCTAAATATGTACCTTGCTACTTGTGAGCTGCATCCACTCTTCTAGATGATTTTGGGTGTATTAGGGTGTTCTCCCAGTTTATGGTAAGATGTTTTGTTGCTCTTTTTCTTACTATCCTGTTCCATTAAATGACCTGGCTTTGAGTAAAGTATGTCTTTTGTCTACTTATTAAAGGTAAATATATTGGTGGTAGTCAATGAAGTATAAGTTTAAGAGTATAGATACCCAAAGTACCCTGAATATGAGATAATCATTCTCTGGGACATTTAACTGCAATTACAGATTGATGAGGAGTGCTCATGAGGTGCTTCATAGTTATAATAAAAACTCATTAATTCAGATTATGCCAATTTGTACTTTGAGGCACCCATAATTTAACCAGTGTGTATACTCCCTCTATCAATGCAACGTACAGCTTCTTCACGCCTTCTCATACTGGCCAATTCTTGCCCACGTTTTTCATAAATGTTCAAGAGATGATCCACTCAATACAGTGAAAGACTTTTTCTTGTTCATGTTGTTTTTTCAAAAATATCTCAGTGGTACCACTGCACAACTACCTTATCTAGCTGCTGCCTCTCATTTTATTCTAAACACATGACTACAGCACCTTTTTTCCTTAGTTATTAATGTAATCAATGTCTTATACTTCTACACTTGTTTCACACACGTAATCATTGGTAACATAGTGAAGCCTACCTGGACTTGCTGTTTATGTTTTGATTGCACTTTTGGATAACTTGTCATTTTAATTCTTCTAAGATAAGGGTATCATGATTTTCAGTCATCATTTGCAGTTATTCTTGTTAAAGAGATGGGCTTTTTCAGCAGCAGACAGTTTGGGACCATGATAAGATTTCTTGGTCAATTTGAAATTTTTGATCACTCAAAAAGGCTACCCTGATGCCTTTGCAAAGGAAAATTGGCCAACTAAGCAAATCTATAATAGAAAAAAAAATCAAGGAAAATTTTTAATTCACTTAAATTTTTAGGACAACACTTTGCATATAAACAATACGAAAAATTCTTATTAAGTCGTTAAAATAGAACTAAGAAATTTTACTAGGAAACAACCTGTTAAGTTCATTAACTGTACTTTAAAATGTCTTCAAGATCTTCTGCAATTTATATTTTTTCACTCAGTCCCATAGGTCTTATTCCACAAAGTTCCCTAAGCTAATAAAAATACAAAAGAAGATAACTTGGTTTCATGTGTATTTCTGAGAATACAAAAAGTTCAGGCGATTCTCTAGACTTCTTTTAATTGTTATTGTGGTTTGAGTGAAAAGAAAACATCATATTCAAAAGGTTAAAAGATACTGTTAAAAGCTTCATGACATAAAAGAAGATTTGGAAAGGGGAAAATTGCACCATATGACCTCGAAGCTCCCTCCAAGTTTTGGTTTCAGTACCTTGGACCCTCAGGCATCACAAAGACAGAAAAGGGCTCAGAAGCAGAACTGTAATTATGGTAGAGACATCAGGCCTTTAAAGTAGGACAGAACTTTTTTAGGAAACTAACAGTATCATCCTAAATAGTGTTCTTTCCCCCTTCACAAGCAAGGGAATGGAATAAGCATTTATTAAGTACCTACTGTGTACCAAACACTATTATGATAAGCACTTAACAAATATTCTCATTTGATATTAAAGGTAGTTGGTTATTAATAATTATTAAGAGACTATTATTATTAGATTATGAGAAGAAAGCTAATAATCTTCCAGTGTTCAGGGGTGCTCTTTATCCCTTGGTGGCAGCACTCTAATTTCAAATGTCAGCAGCAGCCAGTCTTTCAACAGTACAGAAGTTGTAACTTTGGGCTGGCACAGGAGATACCAAGACAAAAAGGAAACAGTTTTTGCCCTATAGAGTTACGTTCTAACAGAGGAGACAAAGAATGCCTATGTAAATATATACAAAATAATATCTAGATAATTTTGGAGTTCTGCCATTGTTACCAACCTGGGTTGTACCTGTGCAGGACAGTTAAGTGCTCTTCCCTGGATTAGAATTTAACTCTTACCTGAAAACATGGGAAGGTCATTTAGAAAGTAATACTATCCTGGGACAGTATGCTGAGGACAGTCTTCTTCCCCTATGGACAAACCTCAAAGTACTATTGCCGCCCTTGCCCCAGATGCAGATTGTTAATTATGAAAGTGCCAGGATCTGCAGAAGCAAGTGGTCCCTGGTGCACCAGGCCTTCTTTCAGACTATACAAGAGATCTAAATTGTGGGAAAGTGGCTGGTGGATTTTTGATCAAATGGGCCTAAATGTGATGGTGAGCAAGCAGAGTAAAGTGAATTCTGGGAGAGATTTATAGAGGATGGGAAGAGTGATATAGTTACAGCATTCACCACATTTGATTCTGGGTCTTTCTCCCCTTGTGTCATCATTGTGGTGAATAGGGCATCTCTCGATTTTCATGTCACCTTAGCTGTGGCTGTGACCCACAACATCTTGTACACCAGAAGTTGAGGAGCTGTGGTCAGATACAGGCTTCAGCTCCCTTGTCTGAGTTTTATCAGCTGATCTTCCCTCCCCTCGGAGTCCAGTTAGGCACACTGGGCATATGTGGCATCTGTGATTTTATTATTAGGTTACTTACTTTAAAACTTTCTTTTTGGCCTGATTTAGCTATATTTTCAAATTGACACATACTATGCAGTAGACTTCTATTTTCACTTGCTGAGAAACAGAATGATTATAGAATTTTGCATGTTACGCATTTTTAAATATCACCAAGTTAAACTTAGATTTTTGACTCTGTGCCCAGGTCCAAGTGGAAAAAAAGTCTCCCTCTTCAATAGAGTTTCCATTATCTTGCAGTTACAGGGCCTCATGGTATAGCTCTTCCACATTTGGAATTCCAAGCATAGTGCAGTGATGGGAACGTGCATATAATAGAAAACTGAGATGCCTTCGAATCCAAAGCTCAAATATTTTATCTGGAGAATTGTATTTTCCCCCTCATAGCAGTTTTAACTTTTAAAAATGTCATTTGAGATGGAGAATTATTTCATTTATTCAAAACATATTTGAGTGCTTAATATTACCACTTCCTTTCATGAGTCCATTATGTCTACTCCTTTCACAGAATCAGATCACAAGCCTTCATGATTTGCTTTTCCTCCCATCTCCCCAAATCATTATCTGGAGGCTAACTGTACAGTGAAAGGCCTCTATACACTTAATTAAGCTAGCCTTCAGATGACAGATACTCTTGCCCATCTCCTAAAATTGTTTGTGATCCATTGGCACAGTCTGTGAAAACTCAGGTTCAACAGAATGCCATAACAAGGCATGAGACTAAGACTCTCATGGCTGAATTCTGTGATCATTTCTGCTATTTCCACTCCAACAGATTGCCCCTTTCCTTTATACAATCTTTCTTCAAAATAATCATATGTGTGTGTTTGTGTGTGTATATGTCACTAGAGTTCTGTGGGGCAAGGCAAGGATATATAGGATAGATAAATACTCTGAGGAAGCTTCTAATCTAGTGGAGAACATAGGGCTGGATTCATCATCACAAAATTTAAGAGGTGAGGGCTTTTTGTCTGTCCTACTTTCATCTAGTTTTGTTGTTGTTCTGTAACTGCAGGAACAAAACGTGAGTGGACCGTTTTTTTATCATTGTAGCAAGGTCTTAGATAGTTCTTTTTTTAATGATGCCTAACTAAAATACTGCTTTGCTTCTGAAAGGTTATTTGAAAAGCAAAAAGGTATATGTGAATGATTACATGCTGTCACCGTTCTAAACATAATTTCAATCAAGTTCAATTATTAGTTTTGGTTTTGATGTTTAATTCTACTTAATTAAGTACATGGCAGGATTTTCATATCAAATTCATAGTGGGTTATTCTTTTTCTCTCATGTGTCAGCAAGAAAAATTGAATGTCAACCCCCTAATCTTATGAATAATAGTTAAAGTATATTTTTGCCTCAATTAGAATAACAAAAAATTAAAAGTACCTGTGTCCTACTTTGATAATATGGCATAGCTGTCATTATCTAAATGTGATTCTCAAAACACTAATGGTCCATGAAAAGCCTGCAGTTATCTCTTTTGATATTATTATTAATATATTTATGGTTTTGCTGAAATATGAAAGCATCTCTAGTTTTGTTTCTAATATAGATTTGAAATTCATTGCTTATAACCCTTACTGACATTTCACCAAAATCGCCTCTTCCTAGTACTGGAAAGGTTGCTTTGGTAGTGACGAGTCAGTATAAACAGGGCACAAGGTCCATCTAAGTGGGAACTGGAAAGATTTTAAAACCTCACTAAAGCACTATCTATATATACTATGGCTTTTATCTAAAGACATTAAGGTTTCCATCACCCACTTGAGTCAGGCTAATAATTTTGCATCCAGCCCAGCATAGATAAGAGCAACCCTTGTGGAGAAGGGGCCAGATTTGAACTTACCGAAAATCGCTTTGGCAACAGTGGGGATGATGTTCTTGAAGGGAAGCCTGAGACAGAGAGAACAGAGAGGGAGCTATTGCTTAATCTAGATGAGAGTTCTGCACAAATGTGGTAGCTTTATGAGTAAAGAGAAAGGTTCAGGTGTGAGAGATATTATTGGTTAAAAAAAAAAAGAGCAAGATGTGGCAACTGATTAGATAAATAGGGTGCAGGAATAGAGTATAGAACAATGCCAAGGTTATGAACCTGGGAGCCTGGAAGAATGGCGCTACCTTCAACAGAAATAGGGATGTTTGGAAAACTGAAGAGTTTGAAGGAAAAGATCATTAGTTCTCTTTTTTAACATATTGAGTTGTAAATGTCCAGTAGGCTACTGGGGTGTGAGACCTAAGTCAAAGAAAGTGACTAGAGCTGGGTATATCTGTGAGTCATCTGCATAGAGGCTGAGAGCTCACTGAGAGAGAATTTAGAGAGAGAAGAGAAGGTCTCGGAAAATATTTATCTGTGTCACAAAATAGCATTGAGAGCTTCAAATGTGCTTGCTTTTCCTCTTTTTTCTTCATCAAGATCTATAATTTCATTGTTGACGGGAATTTTTAACCACCAATGCCAATGAGGAATTGGTCTGTAACTTGTATTTAGTTGCCTTGGGCACCAAGAGGTTAAATGATTTGGCCATGGTCACAGAGGCAGCATGTGTCAGAGACAGCAATTGAAACCACATCTCCCTGCCTGAGGATGGTCTTCAATCTACATCATGTTACCTACTTTTTCCACTTTGCCTAATGGCAAAGGTTTGTAAAATATAGAGCATATATAGTTTCTACTTTTTTTTAAGGTTCCACTTAAAAAAAAAACCTATATTCCATTAAATGTGTCCCATTTGAAATCAGACAGCTTAATTACACAGCTGAAATTTCCTCTTTATCATTGTTTGATTGCTTGCAACTTTTCTCAGGAAAGGTTGGTGGCTCACCTTTTGAGTTATATGTTGCTTGTTTTCCTTTTCCCTTTCTGTGACTTCTCTTAATGATAAACATCGGCTAATATTCATTTGAGTTTACCTCCTTACAAGATACAGAGCCTGGATTTTTTTCACATGTCAAAAAACATTAAGTCTTGCACTAATCATTATTAGATCCCTTCTTGTTTTTCTCTGTATTGGATTCAAATTGCAAGTCAACCAGTGTTTTTTTGGCATGCATCAGCAGAAAGCATGTTATTATGAGGTACTCTATAATAATGTATCTTCATAAAAACACTATAGGTGGAGGTTTAAAGTGAAATAAGGGGAGAAATTGGAACCATCTGTGTGTCAAAACCAGAGAAAAGTTTTTTACTAATGGTTGTCATGTACATATTACAAAAATCATCTTGTATGGCTTTCTAACGGGACATGAAAAGTCATAGTTATTAAAAGTTCAGAAAGAAGACAGATCAGTTATGTAGCAGCGCAACAAATAAAACCATTCAGAAGCCCTATATTTAGAAACAGAATTGGAATTCACATTCCTTGGGTCAGTAGTGACTGAATAGTTCAGAAATGACACACTTGGTCCTAGAGTGGGAATAATGACTGTGTTCTACATACATTCCCACCCTCCCCCTCAACCTGCCACCCTGGGAAATCCTTGTGGAAAGATTGGGGCAGACCTGGGTAGAGACCGCCCCTCCCAGGCTCCCACCTTTCTGGCAAAGGGTAGAGGAAAGAATGTTAAACACACACACAGAGGAAATACGTTAAGTGTATAGTAGACATATAAAGAGGGAATGGAAGAAAAGTGGCACTATCACTGGGTGTATTCTGTCAGGGCATGGCAAGACCAAGGGGATGGAAATGCTGTTCTGATTTTGAACATTCCAACATAATAGGGATATTATTCAGAAAGCATTTTACAAGTGAATTTTTAATAAATGTCATCTACACCGTAAAAGACAAGTTCTTTCCCACAAACACATTTTTTGATCTAGTTGTCATCTTGTTCTTATCATGCCTATTGTGATCTATATGTGTCTAGATAGAGACAGGCTACATGTGTCAGCTTTCTACTGCACTTGATCAAGGTAGCATAGCAGGTTTTCATAAAAATGATGTAACTGGGCATCCCATCCTTACACTTTTCACTCTACTAGAGCAGTTCAGCTGGTCTTGGCTCTAAATCTATTTTGTCCAGCAGGAGAGAACAGTTATTTGAACAGGTATATCAATCTTGTGATTTACCTTGAAGTCAATTGAAAACAGAATATTGCTTATTGATTTTGTCTGCTCTGTTGCTGTAGTCAATAGGATACAAGCTGATGCAAAGAGAATGAATCAACGCCTAGCTGGCACTGGGCCTTAGTGAGTCATGTGAAGTAGGTTTCTGATAGCCTTTATCTTCACGCACAGCCAGGGAGACAAGAGCGCTACTGTCTTCTGCTGGCGCAGGGAGTTACCTCAGGCTATGCTGGAAAATGCTTTTTTCTTATTTTTAGACCTGAATCAGTTCATGCCACTAAATGTATTCTTGTGAATACAGATAGCACTTTGTTGTCATGCTCATGGGAAGGCAATGGAGTAACCTGTTTGGATGCAGCTGCAGACCACCTGTAGAGAAAGTCAAATTAGGGAGAGACCCCACTGTTCTTTGCATTAATGCTTTTTTGTATTGTTGTTTGACTTTTCCCCCTCTGTCTATGTGTCTTTTTCAACTAGGGAGATGGGGAGCACATTTTAAGGCCTTCTGTCCCTTTAAGGCATCTAGTGATTGAAAGAATTCTAGGATTTGAAAGGCTGTAAAACCTCCTGGGTTACCAGTGAATGATGGCAATGCAAAGAATCTTAAAGCTGTTAAAACTGAAGTAGTCTTCTTGTACATTTAGTTTAGTGAACTTTGAGAGGCAGCTCCTATGCACTATTTAGATCTTCCCAACCATTTGAGCTGTTTCTCCTTCGTAAAGATTTATCCGTTTCAAAAGACAAAAGCAGTTGTCCATACGTCTTCTTTAATGAAGATGATCATTTTTCTAAAATGGAGTCAACCTCCTCTTCTTCCTTTTTCCATAAGCTTAAAATAAAATAAGTGCATAAATGAAATGTCTATGTTAGTCATGAATATTAAAGGAGAGATATGTGAAAATAAAACTTGTTTCTGGAAACCTTGGTATTGGCTGAATATCAAAAACCATTTCCTGACAATGAGATCCATTAGACTGGAGAATAGTCTCTCAAGACAGTGGTTGCATTGCTTACGACATTTAAGACTACACTGGGTGTAGCTTCAAAAGTCAGACAGAGATAAATTCTTGCTCTGGCCCTTAGAAGGGCTAGATATTTGGATTCTGACCTTTGTCGTTTCTTTGTTTTCCTATAGGAGACTATAACTGTGAGTTTAGATGAGGAATTGAGATCGCAAATTCACAAGATCTCACTTTCTAATTTATTGTGACCTCCCTTAGCCTGGAAATTGAATGATATTCTTTATACATATATAGAAGTGTGGATGCACAACGGCGTCTGTCATATTCTAACATAAAGCTGTTGAGGACGTGATCAAATAATCTCATGCTGATCTGAATTAAGCACAATTAGCATTCAGGGGTTCTCTGTAAACTTAAGCTGTTCAATGTTGATCAAGTTCCTAAATTGTTCTGTATTGTAATAATTCAGCATATCAACTTTTGACCCTCAGAGCCTGGCAGACATGGGAAAAAACAAAAATAGAAAATATATCCAATTAGACCAAAATATCGTTTTACCTGGGTAACCAATGAAAGTTGCTTCACTGAAAATCTGAGATCAGCATTGCGTGCAGCAGTTCTGAATGTGCCGTTTCTAATTAGTGTGAATGGGAAAGTTTTATTTATTCTTGTCAAAGTTTCCATGTAAATTTCACCTACTTGAAATTAAGATGAAGTGTGATCATTTGTTGCAACTGAATGTAGCACTGAGTCAATATTACATATCAAACATGAAACTTAATTCCTAAAATCTTTATTTCTGTCCCTTCTTCCAGTTCTGTCCTAATAGAGGTGCCAGATATGAAGAAAATCATTTGTTTGTTCATGTAATACACATAAAGCTACATTTTCCCTTTACTAGTCTCTGTCATTGATTCAAACACATACATAATATATTGAGTTAAGGGGCATCTTTTTCTAGAGTAAAGGACTAACAACAACAGATGCTTATTAATTTTCTAATTACATGTATAATAAAGTAATAACTCTAAAAACAGCATTGTAGAGTAGATAGAGCAATGGACTGGTTTGACTTCAATTCTAATCCTACCTCAAACTCTTAATAGCTATGTAATTGTAAGCAAATTAATCTCTAGAAGCCTCAGTTTCCTTATCTACAAAATGAAGAAAATAATACTTCCACTGCTTTCCTTACCAAGTTGCTTGGAGGAAACATTTTGCCATCCTTAAAATACTATATAAATGTTAGTTATTAATAGTTATCCTAAAAAATTGAAAATGTCATCCCTGTCCTCATATAGATTACAGCCAGTGTTGGGATATAAAACATGCAGGAAAGTACTAGGAGGGTAATTCTAAAGCAATGCTAAGATACAGCCTTTATAATATACAAGTACTAAAGGAATGAAAAATAAGTAATTTTGCCTCTCTGTGTAGCAATAGCCAAGGTAGCAAAAGTAGATAATCTCAACCAACCCCTCAAAATGCTTACAATCTAGGTATAGAAATACAGCACACACATAATTGTGCAGGAAATGTTAGGTGACAAGCTTGAATCAATTCAAGGACAAGAAATGATGCTGAATAGGTTAAGTGAAGTCAGTTGATAAAGAACTTCAAATTAAGGAGATTAAGATTGGATCCAATATGTAAAAAGGAACTTGTATGGATCTAATTGAAAATGTTTTGCCTATATCCATCCTATATGAACTTTCAAGTGACTCTTCTTTGAAATGAGCTCCCCCCCAATAATTTTCTTCAGAATTTAATATTATTATTCCTAAATTTGTCAGGCTAAAATGGAAAATAACAGAACTAATGGGAAAATTTCAATAAGCAAAGATATCTCAGGCAAAAGTATTTCTGAATTGTCCATTTTGGATCAATTCTCCACTTCACTCTGAAGGTGTATACAGCCTCTATCAGAAAGAGAAGTGGAATTAAAAAGGCAATTGGAAGTAGTTCTCATTTAAAATACTATATCCTAAAATACTAAATCCTAAAGGCCCATGGATTTTTAAAAGACTATTAGCTGCCATATAAAATAGAACACCCATATTCATAGATTACATTGTGAATATCCTTTGTGACATATAACTGTGATGCAAGTGAAAGGTACTTTCCTCCTTTAAAGTCAACTTTTTAAATGAGCTCATTGTAGGCTGTGACCACAGAAAAGAGTGCCCAAAGGATCTGATACCTCATCCCATGTCTTTTTCTCAATGAGGGACTATGATTGATTTGTTTGACAAACATTCTCCAGCAGGAGAAAGCGCAGAATTCTAACCAACCGCACTAGACAAAAAAGCTAAATGATGTTTGGTAAGTGGCTGAAGATGAAACATCTAAAATAATGTTCATATTTTGACACACACCGCAACTGAATTAATAGCTGTTTACACAACTCTAACCCACACAGCCATCATTGGTGAGCATTATTCAAAATCACTCTATTTCTAAAGGACTGCCAAAAAATGTCTTCTTTTTTCTCCCCCCCCCCCCACTTCAAATTCAAGAAACAGTTTTCTTACAAATCATTAACAATTACTGGAGACACCTTTCATAACACTGTTCTAAAATCTGAAGATAATTAACACCAGGAATCAATTCTATTTCAGGTATGGCAAGTCTCAGGGAAAAGCTATAAAATTTTAGCAGAGACCCTTGGATGTACACCCCCATTGCTATTTTTAATAGCATAGATGTAGAATGTATAGAATTTTGTAAAAGGCCTCTTCTTCCTGGAACCAAAATACTGATGACATAGAAGGCAGAATTTTACATTATTTCCCTCAAAATATCCATTTACTATCAAAAGTCTTATGAAGTATTTGCCATTTAATCACAGTCTCCCTCTCTCTCTTTCTCTTTCTTTCTGTGTGTCTGTGTGTGTTTGTATGTTTGCTCATTGCATTTTTATTTTAATTGCTCCCATTTCCTGTCCTGATCTTAAAGTTTTAGACAGGCCACAATAGAAAGAGAGAGGGAGGGAAAGAGATTTTTATTTGTGAGCTGTGAGTCTTCAGAAGTCCTAATTTGGCCAATGTGCTCGAGTGTAAAGCCTTGGAATGCTGTGTTGCAGTTTCAAAACTCATCTTATTTGGCATCCCAGAAACTATTATGCCCGGAGGATGCCGTGAGAACAAGAACTGCCTTGTTAACAAGTTGAAAACTCTCAAAAACAAGATAGTATCCTGATATAAATCATAATTTCAATGCACAGAGCTGTGTTCACAACCACACTGAAGTACTTCATTTACATCCAGAATGGTTATTACTTATCTCCATCAGAAAGACTAAGTTAAGGAATGTAGCTGTCTTGTGCCTAGTGACTCCAGGGTTAGGGATGAATGACATCACCAAAATTAAGCACATTACCATGCTGACATAGAGGCACCTTGTTTTCTCTTTTCCAGATAGAACAAGGATTGTCTTCAATACTATGTTCTCTCTCCTAAAGAATACCTTTATTTTCCCCTCTTTCTAACAGCTGCTATAGGAAGGGTTGAAAATGTCACTTCAACTAATGATGAATGATGCTTGACCTCTGGGCCTGTTACTCTGAATTTTACCCAGTGCTAAATTAATATGAAAGATCCCAGCTCAAAAGACTTTGACTTTATGCATGCTTCAGGAATGGGTTTCTCTTAAGCAATTGCTTCCTCCTGCTCTTTATCCTCCTCTTCCTGCTCCCTCTTTATTCTTTTTCTTTTTTTTCTTTTTGGCCTATAAGGGAGGTAAAATACAAAGTTATGGAAA
>JAQQSU010004545.1:0-14050 GCA_028627135.1 Pseudochirops cupreus
CTTAAGGTACAACAAGGTTAAGATATCATCTCAGCATTGAATACCCAAGGACGGGCCCTTCTTTCATCTCCACTCGAGGCAAGCCCTCAGCAATCTCAGTTCCTGGGGAGACAAGGCTCAACAAAGCAATAGCCAGTGTCCTCATCAAGTCACTCTCTGCCTGTAGAACAGTCCCAGAACCCCTGAAAACATCAGCAATGCCCTCTTCCAGGATTTCTGTAAACATACAACAGGAAAATCCTCCTTCAGGGCTTCTGAACCAACAGCAAGGTTCCAGGACCTCTACAACAGCAGCACTGCCTTCACCATCAGGTGAATCTGGCAAAACAACATCAAAACAGACAGACAAAATACTGGTATCACAGCCTTGCCTCCTCAGTCCTTGGCAGCTCTGTGTGGCAGTTCTCAAAAGTCCTGGGCAGCTCCAACAGGCCCTCAGCAGTCTTTCTCTCAGCAACTCAGGCTCCATGATACTGGATACTGCTCTCCCAAAAGTCCTTCTGGCCTTCTCTAGGCTTGGGTCTCTCTCCCAATACACAGCTCCTCCCAGTTCAGCCCTCTCTCTTCACGTCAACAAGGGATTCACAAGCTCTGGGTTTTAACACTCTACCCAAAAACCAAGCCAATACAGGGACATCTCCAAATTCCATTACCATTACAAGCATTACCCCCATTTTACAGATGAGGAAACTGGGAAGGAAATTCCTCAGCTGGAAATCTGAGCTGGGTGGGTGTTCCCATGGCCTAAGGGGAGCAGCAGAATTCAGAATGGTTAAGATGGAATGCCAACCATTACTCTCAGGACTCTTAGTTTTATCTGACCTTTTTTATCTTCCTTTTTCAAATCACTTAACACTCCTCTCTAAAATGAGGGAGCTGAACTTGATCACCTCTAAGGTTCTATCCAGCTCTAGAACTCTGATTCTGTGATACTAAATATAAAAATGTCAACTATTAATTAAGAGAGTTCTCACTTATTTTTCACAATATACATAGTAAGGAAATTAGGGACATGTTGTGATTCCATGACCTGATTAGCCCAGCTGAAATGTGGTGGACCTTGTCCTTGATGACTTAGGAGAGCCAATACAAGTGGGGGAATGAAGAATTTCAGCAGGGGGTGAGAGGCCTGTTTTAGGGGAGGCAAGCTGGCTTAAACAAATGATCAGATTCTTATCCTTTCCTGTATTTTATCTTCTGATCTCACAATGACCCTGGCCTGAATTTCTATTTTGGCAAATGGTTTGCTGGGGTTAAACCCATTGTTTTTCAACATTCTGCATGTGCCCTGATACCTGCCCTGTCAGACTCCTCTGTTTATGATGGATCACCTCCAAAAGTACACCCAATCCCTGCCATCCCTACGCAGTGATTGCACTTCCTTTCTAATAGACCACATGGCCCCTAATCTTGTCTCCATCTGGAGTATTCCATTCCATTCAGGGCACCACATGTTATTTCATAGATTTTGAGCTGGAAGGTCCAGTCTCCTAATTTGAGAGGTGAGGAAACTGAGGCTTAGAGATACTAAGTGATTTGTGTAGGCAGCATAATTTCTAAGTGTCTGAGGCAGGATGTCTTTCTGACTCCAAGTCTAGTACTCTACTCAGTACACTACACTGCCTCTAGAGGGATGATGAGGTATTTCAGAACATGTCCTATGAGAATCATTTGACATAACTACATATGTTCAGTCTAGAAAACAGAAGATATAGGGGAGAACATGCTAGTTGCCTTGTTTTTGTGTTGAAAGGGTTGTCATGTGAAATAGAGATCAGACTTATTTTTCTTGGTCCTAGAACACAGAGTTAGGAGAAATGGATGGAGGTAGATTTTGGCTCAATATAAGGGAAGATTTCCTAACACTAACAATTGCCCCAAAATGGAATAGGCTTTTGTGGAAATGGTGGATTCCCTCAGTGTATCCGAGCAAACAGAGAATCGATGCCCACTACTTAGAGAGCTTGATGAGGGAATTCTTCATCAGATGCAGACTGGATAAACATGGCCACTGTAGAACCTTCCAATTCTGAGACTCTGCAACTCTGTAACAGCCCTTATTATGAATCAAGCAACATTACCAGAAAGGGTGTGTCAGTGTACTCCCTTATGGCTCCAGCCACTATAACTTTCCAACCCAAACTACTTCCCTATAGGTATAGCTTCTTCTCTCATTAGGATATAAGTTTTTTTTGAGGATCTCCACTTCTGATTTATCTCCCCAGATCTAATGAGTGTTTGGAACATAATAAGTGTTTAATAAATGCTTTTCTCACTCATCCATTCATCCATCAATTCATCCATTCACTACTGTCATGTCTAATAAGAGCTAAGGACTCACTTCCTGATTATGATAGATATCTGAGTTTCCATTGGCAAAGACCTCTTCTGCACTCTCTCCTTCTGTCTCATCCTCTCAGCATTAAACTTGTTCAATTCAGTAAGATGGAGCAATGAGTCAGACCCCTACTGGGATATGAATATGTTGCTCTAGGTTGACCCCAACTCATTGATATTATTATGTTCCTCCTATTCCAGGACTTGGAATCTGCAGTTATGTAAGGGCTCCATTAACAGCAGGATTTAGGAAAGGGACTTTAATGCACAAGTGATTCCCCTTCCCACCCTATCAACAAATAGCAGGCCTCCATGAAAGAGGAGAGTGGTATTTAGTAAGACTATATGAGCTAATGGACTTAGGGGGGGAAATTTAGCCCAATACAAACATTTAAATCTATCAAAAATGACTTTTATAATTGGAATCTAATATTTTTAATGATAATCTTAAACACACACATTCTAGCAAAAGGGTTGGATTAGATTGCAAATCAATCCCTGCCCTAAACATAATAGCTAGCCTCTGAGAGAGACAGAGACACAGTGAGGAACAGAGAGACAGAGATAAAGAAAGATGCAGAGAGAAAATGGGAGAGGGGGGAGAAAGAGACATAGAGAAGAAATAGGAGAAAAGAGTTGCTTTCAGCTCTACTCCCCCTCCCATAAGAAGCATCATTCTTATGTGGTTGCCTAAAGAGACAAAGGAACTCAAAAGGAGAGCCAGAAATTCTGTATATCAGACTTCTGGGGGAAGAGTCAAGATGGTGGAGTGGAGAAGCATTCAATTGAGCTCTCACAATATTTTCCTTCAAACAACTTGAAAATAATACCTCAGTCAAATTCTGGAGTAGTAGAGGCAACAATAAGTCAGAGTGAGACATTCTTCCCACCCATTACAATGTAGGAGGTTGGAAAGAGATCTGTGACATAGGAAAGGAAATTGGCCCAGAACCCACTTGAATAAAACACCAGTGGTGGGACTAGGTGGTCATGACAGAAGCAGCCAGAGACAGTAAAGGGACTTGGCAACTGCTCAGAAAGAGATTATAGGGGACCACTGTGCTAACATTGTATGCAGGACCAGATACTCATTAGTAACTTTATTGCCTACGTCCATTTCTGAGTCATAGTTCAAGGGCAGAGAGGATCATTTTTAGTCAAGAAGGACTGAAAACCTCGAAGGGCAGTATCACTTCTGGTCCCAATGGAGGAGAGGCCCTGAGGAGGAGTATTGATTGCCATCCCAAGAGATCATGGGTCTTTCCTGATAAAGCAATAGAGTGCAGAACACTGACCATACCTCTCCCCAGATTATATTACCTTGGAAGCACTAAAAAGTTCCACACACTCAGAAATAGCTCTGAATCCAGCAGTACAAAAAATGCCTGTTTGAAACAGAGCCTCCTGTCCCATTCCAGGAACAGAGCCCAACATTAAAATGGAGTCCAAATTAATAAATAGATTCAAAAAATGAACAAACAACAAAAAAGAATCTGACCATTAAAAAGCTACTATAGTGATAGGGGAGAACAAGACACAAACTCAAGAAGACAATAAAGTAAAATCATCTATAAGCAAAACTTCAAAGAAAAATGTGAATTGGACATAAGCCCAGCAATAATTCCTAGGAGAGCCCCCCAAAAAATATTTACAAAATCAAATAATAGTGTTAAAGGAAAAAAATAGGTAAAAGAATGAGCAAAGGAAGAAAATTATGTAAAGACAATGAATTTCTTAGTAAAAGATACACAACAAATACTGAAGAAAATAGCCTGAAAAACAGAATTGGCCAAATGAAAAAAGAGGTACAAAAGCTCAATGAAGGAAATAATTTCTTAAAAATTAGAATTGGGCAAGTAGAAACTAATTGTTACATGAGACTTCAAGAAACAATAAAACAAAATTTGAAAAAATAGGAGAAAGTGTGAAATATTTCACTGGAAAAACAACTCACCTGGAATATAAATCAAGGAGAGAAAATTTAAGAACTATTGGATTACCTGAAATCTATGATCAAATAAATCGTGTTTCAAAAAAAAATTATCAAAGAAAAATGCCCCAGTATCCTAGAACTTGAAGGTAAAGGAGAAATTGAAAGAATCCACTGAACATCACATGAAAGAGATCCCAAAATGAAAACTCCCACAAACATTATAGCCAAATTTCAGAACTCCTAGGTCAGAGAATATATTTCAAGTATCCAGGAATAAACCATTCGAATACCATGAAGCCAGAGTAAAGATCACAATGATTTAGCAGCTATGATTTAAAGTAAAAGAGGAAACTGGGAAAAAATTATAGCAAGTTTCTAAGATGAAGTCCTCAGTTTCTCAAATATGTAGGGAAATTGTTCAAAATTTTAAAATAAGCTGTTCCCCAGTTGATAAATGATTAAAAGATATGAACAGGCAAATTTGTTGTTGCTGTTCAGTTGAACAAAGTTATGTCTGATTCTTTGTGACCCCATATAGGGTTTTCTTGACAAAGACACTAAAGTAGTTTGTCATTTCCTTCTCCAGTGGATTAGACAGGTAGAGGTTAAGTGACCTGCCCAGGTTCACATACCTAGTGAGTAGCTGAGGTCAGATTTAAATTCAAGCCTTTCTGACTTCAGGCCCAGTACTCTATCCACTGAATCACATAGCTGCCTCCAATCAATAGTCACATGGAAAAAAATTGCTCTAACTTATTCATTAAAAAAAAATATTTATTTTTAGTTTTCAACATTCACTTCTATAAGTCTAAATTAAAACAGCTCTTGAAATATCATCTCACACTTATCAGATTGATTAGCATGACAGAAAACAAAAATGACATGCTGGAAGGGATGTGAAAAAAAATGGGACACTAATGCATGTTTGGTGGAGTTGTGAACTAGTCCATTCTGGAGAACAATTTGGAACTATGCCCAAAGGGCTGTAAACTGTATATACCTTTTGATCCAGCAATAACGCTATTGGTTTGCATTCCAAAAAGATCAAAGAAAACAAAAAAGAATCTATAGCTGGCCCTCAAAAATTATAGCAGCCATTTTACAATGGCAAAGAATTGGAAATTGAAAAGATTCCCATCAGTTGGGGAATAGTTGAACAAGTTGGGGTATGTGATTAAGAAATGACAAAAAGGACAGTTTTAGAAAAACCTGGGAAGACTTACATGAACTCATGCAAAGTGAAGTGAACAGAACCAGGAGAACAGTGCACTCAGTAACAGCAATATTGCAATGGATGGTCAAATATGAGAGACTTAGCTACTCTTTTCAACACAATTATCTGAGATAATTCCTAAGAATCCATGATGAAAAATACTATCTACATCCAGAGAGAACTAATGAATTAGTAAAGTAGATTGAAGCATTTCTTTTCACTTTCTTTGTGTTTTTTTTTTTGACTTGCCTAATAGGGAAATATGTTTTGCATAAACTCACATGTATAATTAAAATCAAATGGCTTGCCTTCTCAGGGGTGGGGGAAGAGAGTAAAGAAGAGAGGGAGAGAATTTGGGAGTCAAAATTTTTAAAGAAGGATTGTTAATTTTTTACATGTAATTGGGAAATATTTAATGAAATAAATAAAAAAGTAAAAAAAAAAAGGTTCCAGTCATCTTCATCTTCTTCCTATTTTTTCCAATCTAGGCAGAGCAGATATAATTACCTCTTTTTTAAAAAATAAATCTTCTCATGACAGTTGAAATCACAACTATTAATTCAGCATTTTAGGTACAATTTCACACTTGATGGCCATTGTAAGGGCTGTCCTCTTTTGAGGGACAGGCCCATTATGAACGAGAGAAGGTCCAATCCTGTTAACAACAGAAAGTTTCCTCTTCAGTCCAGCCATGTGAACTGTTTTATTGTGCCCTTTTCTGATATATATTTTTGTTTTTGATGCTGAGCCTGGATTGAGAAAGTGTGTATTGTTCTGCTCTCCGTCTGAAATAACTGTAAAGTAATGAGATGTTAATCCATAGTTAGTTAATAATAACAACATTGCCATGAATTGATAAACAGGAAGGCTTAAAAAAGATCAATATTGTCAAGGTTGAATCATGATTTACATAAAAAACAAACAGGAAATGACAATTGCTCCAGGGTAAGCAGTATGCAAATGCTTTTATTGTTTGATTTTTCATATTTTAATGTGAATGGGAAGTTCCAGATCTATGGTTTCTTTAGTGTGGAGAACTCTCAGTATAGAACTTCCCTCCAGAAATGCCAATCTAGCTTATCTGCAACTTCTAGTTAGTGAGAACTGCCTAGGGTCTATTAAAGGCTAAATTACTTGACAAGGGTCACAAAGCTGGTATGTAGAGGCACAATTTGAACTCAGGTCTTCTTGAATTTGAAGCCAATTCTCTGTCTTTGTATGTCTGTTTCTATCTCTCTCTGTCTTTGTCTCTGTCTCTTTCTTTGTCTCATTCTGTCTTTTTTCTCTGTCTCTATCTCTCTGTCTGTCTCTGTCTGTCTGTCTCTCTCCCTCTCCCTCTCTCCCTATCCCTCTACTATCCTGTTGCTACTTAATTTACAATAAGGTTGAATGCCTGTGGATTGCCATGAAACAATTCCACATTTACCTTCTCTTTTTGTTTCTCACACTGGGTAATAGGATAGTTGAGTCCACCTGTTGCAAAAATTCATCAGGATAACTTTGCCTTTGACCTCAATAGGTAAAAGGCTCAAACCACATGAGTAAGGGCAGTTACCACAGAATAAGCACTTGGGTTAGTGGGAACCCTAAACAATTAGGATCAGGACATTGCTGCTGATGGGGTGTTGTCAGGAGCCCTCTGAAGAGTATCACATGTGGATATTTTAAGGTCATTGGACAAAAGATCCTATTGATTCTTGGGCATTCCATGAGTAAGAGCTATGCTTTGGAGCATTAGAAGTTCTAAATAGTTATTCAAGATTTTTTTTATGGTTAGATTATGGAAAAGAACTAAGAAATTCACGTGGGTTTCAGTGCACAACACAACTGTAGATTCTTTCTGTCCTCACATACAGTGTTTGTGGCTATGGCTAGAAGATAACCGTCTGATTGAATCATGTTGAGGTTTGAGGGCTCTGGCTTCCTGTCTGCACTGTAGCTCTGCCTAAAATGCTCCAGTATTAATAGGCATGCTCTCGACCTTCCCTCTCCTTATACCCTTCAGTACTCGTGATTCTGCTGGGAGATCAAGTGCTAGTTGAGGTTGAATGGAAATCAGCAAATAGATCATGAGTAAGATAGGGCAATTATGCTACTCTAAAATAAAAAAAAAGTTGATGTTGAATTTGAAAAGGATGCTAAGGAAATGAGAAAAATACCTTCAGTAAAATCAATGACTTGTTTCCTAAATGACAAATGAAATAGTTAAACAAAATTACCTGTAACTCACATATATTTCTTTTTGACCATCACTTTAGCTTGCAGTATCTGATGATGGAGATGGAGAGGAATCCACCCATTCTGGTGGGGATGTAAATACAAACTGAAAAATTGTCCCTGTCCTCCCTCCATCCCTTCAGTCTGGCCCCCTTCTCTGATTGAGGAATTCCTTCAAAATCCCCACCTTGAGGAAGTGCCCAGGTCAGCCATATTCACCCCCTTACTTCCCTCCCAACTCTACTTTTCACCTTCTGAACTTCTCCACCATGTCCTTCATGGGCTCTTTATCTCTCCCATCCATCTTTTCAGCTACCTTTCACGTGTCGTTTTCCCCCTTTAGAAAGTAAACTCCTTGAGGGCAGAAGTTGTCTTTCTTGTTGGTATTTGTATTCCCAGCCCTTAGTACAGTGCCTAACACATAGAAATACTTTAAAATGTTTGTTACCTGACTTGACAGCCTTCAAAGAGCTTACATTCTGGGGGTGATATTTATCCAGACAAATAAATACAAAATATATTCAAATTAAATACAGTAGAATATTAAGGGTGTAGCATAGTAGATAGGGTGTCATCCCTGATCCCAGGAAAACCTGACTTCAAATCTTTTCTATGGTACATAAAGTCTGTGAGACCCTGGGAAGATAATTCAACCTTGCTTCTGTTCATTCATTTTGGTCATGTCTTACTCTCTGTGAAACCATTTGGAGTTTTCTTAGCACAAATATTGGAGTGGGTTTCTGTTTCCTTCTCCAGCTCATTTTACTGATGAAGAAAGAGAGGTAAGCAGGGTCATGTGATGTACAGAAAGTCACACAGCTAGTAAGTGTCTGAGGCCAGATTTGAACTCAAGAAAATGAATCTTCCTGACTCTAGGCCCAGTGCTCTATCCATTGTGCCACCTAGCTGCCCCCTCACTCTTTAGGCAACTCTCTAAGAATATAAGCTATGGACCAACCTGCATTGGTAGGGAGATTTCATCACTTAGGAATGCCTCATATGAAAGAAATCAATAGTCCTTATTTCTGTCTCCTCCAGTGTTATGTAGGAGGTGAAGCTTGCACAGATCCTTGAGGGAAGCTAGAGTCTAAGAGGCCAAAGAAGAAAGGGAGTGTGCTCTTGGTGTGCAAGATATAGTGTGTGGGAAGTCACTAAATGAAAGAGGGAATATTGATGGAAACTACCAATAGTCTATTGCATGATGAGATTAAGAGCTGGAAGCATCTCATAGGCTACTGAGTCTGACCCTCTTATTTTGTAGATGAGTAATCCAAGGGTGAACAAGATCAAATGACTTCTCTAGTGTAACAAAGATAGTATTTGAGGCAAGATTTGAATTCAGGTCTTCCTGACTCTATGACCATCAACTCTATACACTGTATAACTCAACTAGTTTGGTTGAATATAGAGTATTAAATGGAATAATGAAGAGTAATCCTGAAAAGGATGTCAGATTAGATTCTCACAGATGATGGATTCAAGATGCAGAATAAGACATACATTTGTGGATGTGGACAATGTGGGAATTTGTTTTGCTTGACTAGTCATACTTTTTAGAAGGGTCATGTTTTTCTTTTATTTTAAATGGGGGGTAGGATGAAAAGGAAATACTTGATAATTAAAAGGGGAATACTTGTTAATTAAAAACAAAACAAATTCCATGATAGTAAAAAAGAAGAAAGTTATTCTGGAACAGGATATGAAGGAATTTAAATGCCAAAAAGGCATTTGTAGTTTATACCAGGGGCAACAGTGAGCCCCTGAAGCCTCTTGAGAAAGGGAGTGACAGAGATAGATCTGCCCCTTAGGAACATGAATTTGCCCATTGCAGAGAGGGAAGAGATGAGACAGGGACACCTATCAGGAGGCACTTGTGATAGTCCAGGTGAGAGGTAATGAGGGTCCGAATGAGGATATTAATTATATGAGGAACAGATGTGAGAGCTGTGGAGCTAGACTTGGCAATTGCCTTGACATGGGGATGAGGAAAAGTGAAGTGTTGGTTGTGTTTCATGTTGAGAACCTAGGTGATGGAAAAGATGCCAGTGGTTTTTTGAAATCAGCATCCCAACACCAGAATATAAACACATATTCATATTGCCTTTCTTAATGGCACAAGGAGTCTTTTTATTTGATTTCTTCCAGCCTGTCCTCCCAACATTTCTTAATTCCAAGTCCTAGATCCAAGATTCTTCATATGATCAACATAGGTTAACTCTTGGTTCCAGTGGGCACTCTAGAGACTAACTTATGTTGATTTCAATGACCTTTTCAGTGTTTTAGGTTTATCAGTCAGTTTCTGGAGTGAGTCAGATTCTCAGAGGTTGAGCCTTCACATGTATTAAACCAGGAAAGGTGTCAATCATTGCTTATACACTTCAGCTATTCAAAACAAGTTATACCCTGAGACGAGTTAAGGAAAAATGGAGACCAAAATTATAGAGGAACCTAGGAAATCCAGGTCCTCTCAAGTGCTTTATGTCTATACCATAATATTTCTTGATGCCATCCATTTCTGGAGTCAGGAGTCAATGTGGAACGTATAAATTCAACAATTAGTTCTTAACTGAACCTCCAGTATAGCACAGTGGAAAGAATACTGGATTTGGAGTTTGAGGAGCTAGGTCCAAAATATTGCTTAAGTGCTCACCAGCTATGTGATCTTGGGCAGGTCATTAGAACCATTCTGGGCCTCAGTTTATGCATCTGTAAAATGAGAGGAGTAGAACAGATGATCTCCTAGGTCCCTTCCAGCTCTTAATTTGTGATCCTATGATCCTAAGTTAGGATAGCTAGATGAAATAATGAATAGTCTTTCTAGGATACCACACACATAGGAGTAATTATACCTTACCTAATTCCTGGAATCTTCCTGAAATCTTCCTGAAAAGTCAGGATTTCACAATCATTCTTAGGAGATGGGAACAAAAATCCCCATGATAAAGTTCATATCAAAAGAAAATTCAGCGTCTACTTACTGAAAATGTAAAAATAAAGAGACAAGGGGAAATATCACTAATCAAGACTAGCATTTCCTAATCAGGCACCATGATTCACGTCTCAAAGGCATTTAAGTGGGTAAAGGGGTCAGAAGCTTCCAGGGAGGTGTAATAAAGGGTAATTTGGGTGTTATGGGTGCTTTTTAGCTCAGAGGCAGCTCAGTGAAGGAAACCATCCAATTCTGAAGTCGAGAATAGGAAGCTTTGGTTTAAATAGGAATGAATGCAACATTTATTACATGCTTACTATGTGCAAAAGAATCTGCTGGGCATCGGGGATGGAGATTAAAAAAAACAAACAAAACAAGACTATTCCTGCCCTAAAGGAGATTACATTTTCTTGGGGGAGACACATATGGAAAGTTCTATCAAGAAGTACCATGGACCTTAGAGGCAAAACAGATGTTAATGCCTCTGTTTTAATAGGAGAAGATATCTTCTCAGGGTTGAAAGACTCACTATCTTAATAAAGAACTCACTCTCACTATACATTCTACTTTTGGATGGTTTTGAGTATGAGGAAATTTTGTGTTCCATCAAGCCTAAATCTACCCCACAACTACATCTACCTGTCCCTCCTGTCTTTGCTTTAAGGGGCTAATTAAGGCAAAGCCAGCCCTTCAAACACATTAAGACATCTAGCATGTTTCCATGAATTGAAAGCCAGATATACCACATTTGTGACATTCTTCTGATTTTCCAGTCTAGTAACCCTGTCAGAAAAAGAAACAAGAGAAGACTGACCTGACTGAAGAGTCATAGAATTTAGAACAAGACAGGAACTTGGGAGGTCATCGAGTATAACACCTTCATTTGACAGGTGAAGAAACTGAAGCCTACAGAGGCAAAATTAATTTTCTGAGGTCATAAAGGAAGAATTTCAGTCCCTTAGGACCAAGGATTGTGTAATTTTTTGTCCTTGCACCTAAATCACCAAACATACTCTTTGGCACATAACTGAATTGTATTGCATTCAATTCACTTTAAAGTAGCAGAAGAAAGGTCCAAATTCAGGTTGAGTTCAACCCTAGTACCCTTTTCATTACACTAAGAACCCATGGCTATCCTACAGTCAGCACCACTTCTCTATCCAAGTGCCCATTAATAAGGCTTCCAGGTATTTTGACAATATCCCAGTCAAGTTCAGCAGATTATAGTTTTAAAAATCCACCTTCATTCTCTTTATGCAAAGCCATCTCCGGTCCTTCAGTTCCTCTCCTATTCTTTGTTACCTTGTGGAAATGAGGAGGGAAACAAGTATTTATTAAATGCCTACTCTGTACTGGCCCTATGCTATGTGCTCTACAAAGATTATCTCACTTGATCTTCTGATAAAGAGTCATAAATTCTTTCTGCAATTTCTTTCAGCATCTTTAATCCAAATAACATTTATTAAGTGCCTACTATCAGCCAGGCATTGTGCTAAGTGCTGGGCATACAAAAAGAATGGCAAGTTTCTGCTCTTAAAGAGCTTGCAATCTAATGCCAGGAAGCAATACACAAAAGGAGATAGGAAAGGGGGGATTTATGGGACACCAAGGAGTAACTGGCATGGGGCATCTTGTTCCATGAAGTTGGAACCAGGCAGAGGAGCAGATGCAAAGTTCAGTAATTCAGATGTAATTCAGCTGAGCCTGATGATACAAACTCACTTAGGTCGGTTTAGACTATCTCCTTACTGATGTTTTGGGTGAGTTCCCTGTAAAGCATTCATTCTTTTGGGAGAGAAAATCAAAGGGGATGGGATTTGAATATTTTTGCTTGCTTTCTACCAGCGATTATCATCATCCCATCCATTGTCTAACATTAGTTCTGCTCCTTAATTAGCTGTTTTCTTCTAGCTTTCCTGCCCTCTGCCTTTATCTTCAGTAAAAAGAAAATAAAGCAAAAAAAAAGGCAAAAAAAATGAACCATAAGGAGAGAAAGGGGAAAGAAAAATAAATGTCAAAGTACATGAGAAAGAATATATTCTGCGCTTGTTGGAGCATTTACTCAGTTTTCTTTTTCTAACTGGGGGACAGCTGAAGGAAGAGGGTTTTTAAAATTAAAAACATATTTTGCACAAACTGTCACTCACCTTTGAGACCTGGCCCTCATGTAGTCTCTGGCAAAGCCCTGATTTCTGTTGTGCTGGACTTTTCTGTCCCATTACTTTGTCCCAGCATCATATTTAACCTGAAGTCGCTTTCCACTGTGTGGTGTCAAGTGCTGCATTTTCCAGGGTTTACAAAGAAACCCAAACCAGTTAACTTGCTTTCAATGTGAAAGGATCACTAGGGGGGACAGAGGAAAACCATGGGTTAGAGCAAAACCCAGCTCCTTCCCTGAGGTTTTAGCTGGCAGTAGAAGTCTTTTTCAAGTGAGAGTGTGTGCATGTGAAGAAATGGGTCCAGTTAAGAGAAAGTAACACACTTGGTCCATACCCCTAGACCTACCAGTATTTCAAACATTTTGCAGCCCTCAGATGTGTTTATATCAATGAAGACACAGACCCTATATTCAGTTATTTCTTTTCCCTCTCTTGGGAGATTCTGGCACTTGAAGTATGGTGCTTGACTAGGAAATGATAGCTTTGATTTGTGGTTTCTCCCCTTATTTCTTTAATTGTGCATGTTTCACTGGCATTTCTAATAGAGGGGGCATTGGAGATCACATAATCCAGTTCTCTTATTTAATAGATGAGGAATCTGAAACGCAGAGAGTAGAAGGAACTTGGCCATGCAGCTACGGTTAGTTGCAGAACTGGAATGGAGATCATGGCTCTTCTAATAACTTCCCTTCCCCCTTCCACATTTTTGTCCACTTTCCCCTTCTTCCGTCTCATCCCTGTGAGCTTTCTCTAGTAACAAGCGAAAACAATCAAGGGAGACCAGACAACACATGGACCAAATCTAACAGTGTATGTATCATGCTGTAGCCATAGTACCCTATCTCTCTAGCAAAAAGAAGGATGCTCACTTCGACATTTCTTCACCGTGGCCAAAGTTGATCCTTTTAAACACAGCATTTATATTAGGTTATTATATGATTTATTTGCAGTAGTAGTAGTGGTAGTAGTAGTAGTAGTAGTAGAAGTAGTAGTAGCAGCAGCAGCAGCAGCAGCAGTAATAGATGTGGTAATGCTAGTAATAGTAGCAACTAGTATTTACACAGTGTACCAAAAGTCACAGTGTAGTTTTAAGCTTTTAATAATAGACAATTACACTTAGACTAAGACCTTTTGTAGTGCTTTAAGTTTTGCAAAACACTTCAAAAATATTTCATTTTATCCTAGTAGCAAGCCTAGAAAGTAGGTGCTGTTATTACCCTCATTTCATAGATGGGGAAATGGAAGCATGTCAAGATTAAGTG
>JAQQSU010004546.1:0-14050 GCA_028627135.1 Pseudochirops cupreus
AGAGCAATCTGGAACTATGCCCAAAGGGCTATAAATAACTGCATACTCTTTGACCCAGTAATACCACTTCTGGGGTTGTATCCCAAAGAGATCATAGAAGTGGGAGGAAGACCCATATGTACAAAAGTATTTATTGCAGCTCTCTTTGTGGTGGCAAAAAACTGGAAATTAAGGGGATGCCCATCAATTGGGGAATGGCTAAACAAGTTGTGGTATATGAATGTAATGGAATACTATTGTGCTATAAGAAATGGGGAGGAGACGGTCTTCATATTCACCTGGAGAGGCTTATACAAACTGATGCTAAGTGGAAAGAGCAGAACCAGGAAAAATTTGTACACAATGACAGACACAATGTATATGTGACGACCAACTTTGATAAACTGGACTCTTCTCAGCAACGCACAGCTATAAGACAACTCTGCAAGTCTCAGGGTGGAAGGTGATTTCTACATTCAGAGAAAGATCTAGAAAGAACAGAGTTTAAATGGAGACTGAAGCAATCTACGTGCTATTGTTCTTTTTCATGTTTGGTTTTGTTTCTTTTTTCCCAGTGTTCACTCATCGCTTACAACCCTTCTGTACAACCAGACTGTTGTACAATGTGAACGTATTTGCAGATCCTATGCATGATTGCATGCCGCCATGGTGGGAGGTGGAAAGGGAGGGGAGAAAATTGAAACTCAAGGGATTGTGGAACTGAATCTTGTAAACTAAAAGTAAGTAAACATGTTGGTTTAAAAAAATAAAAATAAATAACTAAATGCACGTGAATACCAAAAAAAAAGAATACTGCATAGTACTCTCAATTGTCCCAAACTAACGACTTGGTCCATCACTTTCACACAGGTATTTTCTGGTGTCAATATATGGATATACAACATGAATACCATGTCCTTGAAGGAAGCAAAATTACAAAAATCCAAAAGGCAATGGAAAGATGCACAGTGAATACAAATTGGTCATGGCATGATACCAAAGATTATTTGCATGTGAAAAGTTTCATTAAAAAGCATTATCAAGGGCAAGGTCAATAGAAAAGGAGGTGATTAATCATTTTTTTTTTTGCTTTTTGAAGGGGGGTGGGCAGGGCAATTGGGGTTAAGTGACTTGCCCAAGGTCACATGGCTAGTAAGTGTTAAGTGTCTGAGATCAGATTTGAACTCAGGTCCTCCTGACTCCAGGGCTGGGGATCTATTCACTGTGCCACCTCCCCGCCCCATCAATCATATTTTTAAAATAGGAGGCAACAGACAAATAGCCCAAGAGCTGCAATGGGAGCCCCAAGATGTAAATGAAGCTGAGTAAGGGCTCAAATGCATTGAATCAGTCCTCTGTGCGGAAAGATAATAAGTGGCATTTATATAGTACAAGTTTGCAAGAGCATTTTACACACCTTGTCTGAATTGAACTCAGCAAGCCTGAGAGAGGCATGACAGGCATCATTATCCCAATTTTACAGATGAGGAAGCTGAGACTTAAAGTGACTTGGTTAGAGTTACAACATTCTTGAAAGGGTTTGGGGTTTTTTTTGTAGTAGGGGGAGGGGTGACTTTCTTTTGGGATACCTAGTTTCCTTCTTCTAGTAAGCTATCTATCCCATAATCATGGTCCCTCCTCTTCTGCCTCACTTTTTCTCTGAAATCCCCCATATCTAAAATATCCAGTGCCTGAAACCTAATAGACCAGAAGCTTCCAGTTTCCTAGTTTGTTGACACCCTCTTGTTTATGACCTCAGGTATATAAAACCAGTGAGACCAAATGGTGCCCCAGGCCTCCCAATAATACACCTGAATAACTCTAATCCTGAAACTTCTCTAAATCTGAGCCACCTGATATTTCAAGTGGAACAAATATTTACCCAAGGAGCAATAATAATATGAACATGTTTTAAGTCTCATGCTTTATCAAGCAATGGAACATGAAAGTTAAACCTAATATGTTTCTCCAAGTTACCAGGAGCAGCCTTGCACAAAATTTCCCTTTCTCTCAGGCCTTGAAGACCAGAAGCTTTCTGGCAACGCCTCTAGTTATATGTCTTCCTTGCCACACCAAGTCCTGCTTTGGAGGGTTCGGCCCTAGCTCCCACATGAGCAATCTGTGGCCTGCTTTTCTTGGCTTACCCCTCCCACTCCCCCTCAGCTAAGTCAGTTGACCTTCCCTTAAACATTTCAAATAAAGGTGCCTTCCCTAAGTTTCAACACGTTTCGTCAATGGTGTCAGGAAGGATTCAAACCCAGGTCCTCTTCACTCCATATCCAGCTCTATGTCTACCATATCACAGAATGCGTATGAATTGCACAAGATGTGAAGATGTATAAAGGTTGTAATCTTCACTGGTGGAAGGAATAACCACAAGTAACATAGTTCATCACCAACAAGTAGCCACTAGCTAAGGCTTTTTTGGGAGCCATAGAAATTCAAGAAAATACTTGCCCGTGTATACAGAGCTACAGAGTGGTAACTAAAGCAGAGCATTGTCACAGAATGTGAAAATTTAGAGGACACTGACAGTACTTAAAATTCTTCAGCAGTAGTGAAACACTTGTGTAGCACCTAATTAGCAAGAATAATTAATTAAAATAAGTGACAACAAGCAGGATGATTTCAGAAAAACCTGGAAAGATTTACATAAACTGATAGAAAGTGAAGTGAGCAGAACTAGAAGAACGTTTTACACAATAACAGCAACATTGTAACAATGATTAATTATGAATGACTTCACTCATCTCAGCAGTACAATGATCCAAGACAATCCCAAAGGACTCAGGGTGGAAAATGCCATCTTGAGAAAGAACTGATGTCATCTCAATACAGATCAAAGCACACTATTTTTCACTTTCTCTTTTTTCTTCTTTTTGAGTTTTCTTGCACAAAAGGACTAATATATAAATGTTTTAGATCATTATATATATATATATATATATATATATAACCTATATCACATTTCTTACCATCTTAGGGAAGGAGGAAAAGTAGGGAAGGATAGAATTTGGAACTCAAACCTTTAAAAAAAAGAGAATGTTAAAATTATTTTTACATGTAATTAAAGATATTTTTTTTTCAGTTACCAGGGAACATGCTTCCTCCCCTGAAATCTCACTCTGTGTCCCCAACCCTTATTGTTGTTCAGTCATATCTGACCCTTCATGACCTCATCTGAGTTTTCTTGGCAAAAATACTTAGAGTGGTTTGCCATTTCCTTCTCCAGATCATTTGTCAAATTACAAAACTGAGGCAAATAGAGTTAAGTGACTTGCCCAGGAACACTCAGCTAGTAAGTACCTGAGGCTGGATTTAAATTCCATCTTCCTGACTCTAGGCTGGGTGCTTTATCTAGTGCACCACCTAGTTTCCCGTTCCCAACCCTATCCCAACTCAAATTTTCCCACGTTGCAGCTCTCCTAGGGCAGCCACTAGGTGGCCAGTAGTCTGTCCTCTCCACTCCCATTAGGCAAGGTCTCAGAATCTTTCCCCACAATGAAGGCTTGCTTCCCAAGATCCAAAGCTAAACCCTGAGGTCTCTCCCTTTCTATAGCTATATTCATGTTTAATAAATTAGGGGGCACCTTTCACACTGTTTGTCCAGGATACAAGAATTACTCGTTAAAACTCCACACTGAGATCTACCAATTCTAAACTCAATACAGCTGCCTTTATACCAAACCACTCCTACATCAACCACAAGTTCATTGTTTCTACTCAGGATTCTGGTGGCCAGCTCCTTTTGTATTCGTTTGCAAAACAGGCACTACTTATCTGCTGGAACCCTCACACTTAACCCATACCTAGATGATACTGCCAGATGGGACTGGACAGTACAACTTTGAGCTCTGTAGAGCCTACTCTAAAATAATATTCTAAAGCAAAAAGGAAAATTCTTAAATGACTGCAGAGGACTATACTTGAAAGAGTTATATTCAGTTCCAAAACTCTCATCTAAATATCCTTGAGGAAGAGGTTGTCTCTAACCTAGCTGGGGAATTTGGATAGTAAAACTCTAGCATCTGTTTTCATGGAATTAGTAGGAATCCCCTGGTGGTACTGAAAATGTGTAGTGCTGCTGCTGAACAAGCTGAAGCAAATTGTCTCTTCACTTCTCCATCACTGTCCATCTGCTACCATTCCAGTCAATTCCGGGTGTATTTATTAAGCGCTTGTTCTGTGCCCAGCACTGGGCTAGGACACAGAACATCTTGACTGAGTTTGGCCCAAAATAAACACAATAGACAGTGTGCAGTTGAAAGGTTTGAATTCGACTGGAGTGATCCAGGAATGGGGTCCTTTAATGGGAGTGAGTATCCCAATTCTGAAATTCTTGAAAGAAATTGTATGGCTACCGGTAGAGAGGTGAATCCTATTCACCTATGATTTGGACTAGGTGGCCTCTGAGGTCCCTTATAATTCTGTGATTCTACACAGGGAAATTCAGATCATTTAAATTTTGTAAACTCTACTAAGGAAATAGTGATGTATCTGCCTCCTTTCTACTATGAATTTTTTGTTCATTTTGCAAAAATCTGTACAAAGATAGAGATGAGAAATGTGACTCTATTTTTAACTTTCTATTCTTCCCAGGTGAAAAAGAGGTAATTGTATTTCGGAAGTAACCTTTTCCTGTCTTTAGGTTGGTAATGGTGTCAAATAATTTTCATAATAGATCATAAAAATCCCATTAGTGTTATGAATTACATTATGTACTAATCATTTTCAAAGTCTTAAAATGTTTGGGCTGATATTTCAACTAATATCTTAAAATGATGAAATCAGGTTCATTTTTTCCTGCTAGTACTGAAAAAATATTTTTTTCAGGTCTAATTTTGATGAAGCTAATAGAACACATAGAAAATAATTTTATTAACAATGTGTTTATCTGTTAACAACAACAATTATAGTAATAGATTGCATTTCTATATCAATTTAAGCTTTGAAAAGTGCTTTATAGAATGTAGTGGAAGGGGAGGGGGTGGAAGGCAGTTACTCAAGGACAGCTACTCATTTGCTCCTTCTGGTCCACATTTTTATGTGGATTGTATTATTCCTCAATTATAACTCCCTTTAGGTATATTTTTTCTAGTCCCTCAGTTCTGTCCCTAGGGAATGCTGGCTTTGCTTTCAAAAAGAGCAACAGGAAGACTATGGAAAGAAATTGCCCCAGATTGCTCGTAACCTTTCCCTCACAAAAACATTTTCCTAGACATGATCTGGGGTGACATTTTCTCCCATGTTATATTATTATGTTATAATATATTATATAGAAAAATGAAATAATATATAATAATATAGTATATTATTATATCATAATGTAATAAATTATAATATAAATCCATAAATCCCTTATTTCCAGCTCAAATCTCCAGTCATGGTTTTCTCTGGTGAAGAAATCTTTTTGTTTCTCTCCCTCTTATTTCACCCTTGTTGCCTCTGTTGTATTTGAGTAATAACACACATAAATCTGCAATTCATCAATTAATCCTATTTATTTTAGAAAACCTACTTTAAAAAAACTCTTAAGAAATTGGAAATAAAAAAATAATATTTTAAAAATTGGGGCAGCTAAGTGGCACAGTGAATAGAGGACCAGCCCTGGAGTCAGGAAGACCTGAGTCCAAATCCAGGCTCATACATGTAACACTTACTAGCTGTGTGACCTTGGACAAGTCACTTAACCCCAATTGCCCTGCCTTCTCCCTTCAAAACTAAAAAAAAGATATTTAAGAAATCGGGACTGGGAGATAAACATCCCTCTCCCAGAAAGATACACAAGGAGAAAGTAAAAGGAATCAACAGTTTGAGGTCTGCTTCTCTGGGCAAACTCAGGACAATAGAAGATGCCCAAATATGCCTTGTGGCCTGGGAATCCCCATCTGCTTGATTGTTGGTGATATTCTCTGGGCCAGGGCAACTTGAACTTTTGGTTCTGTTCCCAAAATCTGGTAGTCAGCACATATTAGTATCTTTCCTTTTTCCTTTTATATCATCACTATAGTTGACTGATAAAGGTTGGTAGACTCTCTGATGAAACTATTGACCAGCAAATCTTTAAAATGATCCAGCTCAGAGATCTTCCATCGTAAATTAAGGAATCTTCCAAGATTATCCACCAAATGGCTGGGAATAGAGGATTGGAATCCTGTGAGTGGATCCTTAGGGATTCCCTGAATCCCAATCTTGTACTTCTCTCTTTTTGTTGAGTTTCTACCACAACCAATCCTTCCAGATATGGGGTCCCAGTTTGGTGTTTGCAGCATCCTGCTAATATCTCAAGCGTCCAATGTCCTATTACACCCACCTTATCGTATTTGAGCCTCCCACCAAAACAGTGAGGTATGTGCTATTGTTAAGCATCATTTTACAAATATTAAAAAAACTGTGTCCAAAGAGATTAAATAATTCTTTTTTTAATTAATTAATTTATTTTTAGTTTTCAACATATACTTCTATAAGTTTTAAATTTCCCTCCCCCCCTGCCTCCCCAAGACGGCCTACAATCTGATATAGATTTTACATATACATTCCTATTAAACATATTTTCACATTAGTCATGTTATATAGAATTATAACGAATGGGAGAAACCATGAGAAAGAAAAAACAAAACAAAAGATTAAATAATTCTTTCAAGGTCACAAAGCCAAGTCTGCCTAGTTCCACGTGTAGCTCCCTTTCCATTCCACCACACCTATGCTATGTCATTCTATCATAAACATAAATGTCTAAAAAGCAGTAGAGAGTAGAAGACCCACCTGAGGGTCAAAGTGATGTAAGCTCAAGTGCAAGGTCGGCCACTTCAATCAATCAATATTTATTAAGTACCTGCCAGGCACTATGCTAAGTGCTAGGATACAAAAAGAGGCAAAAGACAGCTGCTGCCATCAAGGAGCTTACAATCTAATGGGGAAGGGCAATATGATAATAAATATATACAATTGCAGGTCAAATGGAAAATCACAGAAGGAAAGCACTAGAATTAGGAGGGGTTGCAGAATATTTCCAGCTGAAGATGGAATTTTACTTAGGACACATAGAGGTTGTGTAACCCTGGGAAACCCATTTCATCTCTAAGTACTTCCAGGAAACTTGTTATGACTAGAAGGTGCTGGTCTGCAACTTCAGAGAGAGCTTTCTCTCACTAAGAGCTCCTTATTCCATAGAAATTATAGATAAAAATAAAGTCAATGTAAATCCGTATATTTTAAATCACATATTTACCTTTAATAAACTTGAACATGTGAGTTTTCCTGAACTAGAATTATATATTAAAAACCTTTAACCCTCTTCTGAGCAAAGTTCTATATTAAAAAAAAATCTGAGCACTAAGCTAACGATCTAATTGAAAAATAGGGCAGAGTGTTTAAAATCTCATATATTTTAAATTAGGTGATTTGTTCACTGAATTCTTCCAAAGTAGAAATTAATTATTCCTCTATTGCTTCCTGACTGCCAGTGTAATCATGTCATCTTACTCTAGGGGAACAAATTCTTTCAAATCATAAAAAACTTTTCATATATTTGGAAGGGGGTAGAAACTATGAAATAATGAAATATATGTGTGCTTCAACTTAAAGAATACCTATAGGTTTCATAAAGAAATAGTGAATGATTCTTAAATCCCTAAAACTATATCAGAATAGTTGAAAATTGCTGCTGTGTCCAGAAAATGACTATCTTAAAACATTGGAGCGCAATTTTTCAGTTACTTAACACAAAGGAAAAAGCACAGTTATCCAGAGACAACAGAGAAAAGACATGCTGGTTTATCAAAGCATTTCATTAAACATGTGCATTTGTATTATGGAGGAGCCTCCCTTGGTAGTCTGAATGATTAGCCCAAGGCTGTGTCTATGTGGCTAGGTTATCTAGATGAAAAATGAAAAATTCAGTCAATCGCTGAAATGTTTTGTCTACACCTCCAGTGCATCCAGATGCATCTGGAAACATCTGGCAATTACATTTTTTTTCCTTTGAGATCTTATTAGTTGATATTCTATAGCTACAACCCAAATTTGTTATTCTGAACTAATTGCCTAAAGGACTTTGTCTCCATGGACCATGTGTCCTCTCCCTTCATCCAAAAGATGATAGATTACAATGACTCTTATTCAGATTTATATCTCTTGGTTGTAAGAATATTATTAAAGCAGCACATGAAAGACAATTATTTAAAATGAAAAAAAATTAGTCAAAGCTCCTTTCCAATGCCCTATCTATTCAGGGAACCAGTAGAGTCTCTCCCAAATTTTACGTTTGTCAGAGGATTATAGGTATAAAGCATTCATCATGATGCCAGTAAATGTGGCATAATATATTGGTCTTGAAGTTGAGAAACCTGGGTTTGAATGCTATGTTATACACTTACTAACTCATGAGCAAGTATCTTAAAAATTGAAAGCCACTGCTTCTATATCTGTAAAATGGGCTTGGTAATGCCCCTCCAATCTAGCTCATGGACTAATTGTGATAACAGCAAACCTCAATGCAATATTTGTGAAATAAATGAGGTAGTAATCGACCAGTGAAAATTGGTTTTACTAGAATAGCCCCAATGCTCCTGAAGAAAAATATGCTAAAGCTAATAAACAAAGAGACTGGACATTAACCCATCTAACTCAGCCTCTGGCTGGATTGGCACAATTAGGATTAATTTCTCCAAGTCCCTGCCCTTCATTCTTCATTCCTTAGTAGGTAATTTAGAAGATATCTTTACTTTAACAGTCTTGTAGATAACAAGAGAATGTAGCTAGGTGGCACAGTGGATAGCATACTGGCCCCTGGAGTCAGGAAGACTCCTCTTCAAGAGCTCAAGTCCAGCCTCTGACATTTACTAGCCATGTGACTCTGGGTCAATCACTTAGCCCTGTTTGTCTCAGTTTCCTTATCTGTAAAATTAGCTGGAGAAGGAAATGACAAACCACTCTATTGTCTTTGTCAAGAAAACCCCAAATGGGATCATGAAGAGTCATACATGTCTGAAAATGATTCAACAACAACAAAGATAACAGGACAGTCTTCCATGACTATCATATTGGCTCTTAACCTAAAACTCTATATATAAAGTTTGAGTCCTAAGCTGCTCTGGTCCTTCAACCAGAACGTAGACTGTGTGCTGACCACTGTGGGTATGGAGCTCACAGAAGACTCTTCCTACTTGCAACTATTCTATTCCTCCCCTTGTGAGTAGCAATAAAATTTGTTAAAAGTTATGGGAGTACTGTGTTTCTTTATCTTTAATATTAAACATAGTCGGTGCTTCAAAAATATTAATTAAATTTAATCTAAGGAATCTTAAAGATCATCTAATTCCTCTCATTTTACAAATAACAAAACTGAGATTTAAAGAGATTTTTACTTTCCTAATGTAATACGGGAATAAGAAGAGGAACCAATATGCAAATGTGGTCCTTTGATTCCAAATCCAGTGTTGCTATAGACCAAAAGAAACTTGAGTTAAAATGTTATTGTCATGGGGGTGGGTGAAAGGGAGGGGAGTATTTTTTTCCCCAAAACAAATCAAATTTTCTGAGCAAAAAATTTCCTGTTTCTATTCCATTCCCCACTTTATCTTAAGTCAAGCTGGCAGCAATCAATGAGGATTTAGCATGTTTCTATTGAGTGAGTTTGGTAGTTCAATATCATCAGCAAATACCAGAATCTGAAGCATAGTTAAACAGCGAAGCAGCCCCCAAAGGGTTAAACTAATGGGTTCATTCATTTATGTCTACTCTCTAGGAACCTCTGAAAAGTGTTTCATGGGAAAATTCAATTTCAGGTTATGGTTAAGGGAATTTGCTTTAAAACATACGATATTCCTTTTTTTTTTAAAACTGAGTCTCATTATCTTACTTAAGATGGGAGTACAGTAACCATTGATAGGCCCAATCCTATTGCTAGTCAGCACAGAAGCTTTGACTTGCTCCATTTCTGACCTGAGCTACTTTTACTCTCCTTAGTCATTCTGGTACCTTCTCCCTCAAATCTCCCTTCTTCCTCGACTCAGCTTCACCATATTGGTGCTATGATCCCTATTTTACAGATATAGAATCAGTGGCTTTGAATTTTTATACTTGCTCATGAGTTAGTAACTATATAATGCAGCATTCAAACCCAGGTCTCTCAGGCAGATATCTGATTGGCTTTAGTTAGTCAATAAACATTTATTAAGTTAAATGGGGTTGGGAAAGGTTAGGTGATTTGCCTGAGATCACACAAATGGCAAGTGTCCGAATTTGAACTCAGCTCTTCTACTTTCCAGGTCCTATGCTTTATCCTAACTACTGTTAAGGTGATGCAGTCAACAGTTCAAATTCTGCCTCAGACACTTACTATCTGCATGGCCCTAACATTTACCAGTCTCAGTTTCCTCATTTGTAAAATGGGGATAATAATAGCACTGACCTCACAGGGCTATTGTAAGGATCAAATGAGATAATATGTGTAAATGCTTCTAGCTATTTCTCTTAAGACAAAAAGAAAACTCTATGTACAAAGATGCAGAACCTTTCATAGCTTCCCTTAATGCCAATGGAATAACAAATATTACCTACATAACTCTCATTCCTTGGGTCCCCAGATAGAAAACGTACGGTGATTCCATTGACTAGCTCTCCCAGAAACCCACATTACTTCACTTGCGCTCCACTTTGCCTCCAAAGATGCTATGGGGGCGGGGGGGGGTGGGGGGAAGGGCCAGGGCAGAGCCAAGATAGCAGAGTAAAAGCAGGAACTTGCTTGAACTCCAGCTCCAACCACCTACAATGCCTGTAAAAAAAATGACTCTAAACAAATTTTAGAGCTACAGAACTCAAAAAGTGACAGAGAGAAACAAATCTCCTGCCAAAAACAGCCTGCAGGCCAACAGGAAGTGTTTATCACACTGGGCAGGAAGCCAAGTACAGTCCTGCACAAGCCACTCTGGCCCAGACTTGTGGCCTAGACTGGCCAGAGCAGACTTCAAGAGAGTGGATCACTGGCAACTGTGGTGGTTTCCAGACTTCTCAACCCATAAACACCAAAGAGAAAGTAAAAGGTCAGTAAGCAAATCTGTTGGAGCTGAGTGAGAGAAGAGCACAGTCTGGCCCCTGCCCCTGGGGCAACAGAGGTGGCAGCAGCACAGCAGCTGTAGCTGCTGCCATGTGGCTACCTCCAGAGCTCTTGGTCTGCAGATTGTAGGGTGACCAAGTGACCATTCAGAGGATAATCACTCTTGCTTTGACCTTGGATCTGGGTCACAGTCCTGGGGAGTAGTCCTGGGGTGAGGAACGCTAACATACCAGAGCTTGTGGTGTCTGTAGAGAGGGCACCCTCCTCATAGCTCTGACAACAGCTGCAAAAACCCCAGAAATTTGGGACACAGCTCTCTCCACTCTGGAAGCAGAGTTGTACCATGACAAAAAGCTCAAAAGTCAAGTCATTGACTGGCAAGATGAGCAAAAACAGGAATTGCAATCAGACCACAGAATCTTTTTTGGGGGGACAAAGAGGATCAAAACATGGAACCAGAAGAAGACAGCAAAGTCAAAACTTCATCAAAAGCCTCCAAGAAAAATATGAATTGGATGCAGGCCATGGAGGAGTTCAAGAAGGATTGTGAAAATCAAGAGAAGTGGAAGAAAAATTGGGAAGAGAAATGAGAATGATGTAAGAAAATCATGAAAAATGAGTCAACAGCTAGGAGACCCCCAAAAAATACTGAAGAAAATAAAACCTTAAAAAATAGACTAACCTAAATGGCAAACAAGGCCCAAAAAGCCAATGAGGAGAAGAATGCCTTAAAAAGCAGAATTGACCAGATGGAAAAGAAATTTCAAATACTCACTGAAGAGAATAATTCCTTCAAAATTAGACTGGAGTAAATGGAAGCTGATGACTTTATGAGAACTCAAGATACTATAAAACAGATCCAAACAAATTTAAAAATAGAAGGGAATGTGAAATATCTCATTGGAAAAACCATTGACCTGGAAAATATATCCAGGAAAGATAATTTTAAAGTTATTGGACTACCTGAAAGCCATTATCAAAAAAAGAGCCTAGAAATCATCCTTCAAGAAACTCTCAAGGAAAATTGCCCTGATATTCTAGAACCAGAAGGCAAAACAGAAATTGAAAGAATTCACCAATCACCTTTTGAAAAAGATCCCAAAAAGAAAACTCCTAGGAATATTATAGCCAAATTCCAGAGCTCCCGGGTCAAGGAGAAAATATTACCAGCAGTCAGGAAGAAACAATTTGAGTACTATGGAAATACAATCAGGATAACACAAGATCTAGCAACTTCCACATTAAGGGATCAAAGGACTTGGAATATGATATTCCAGAGGTCAAAGGAGATAGGATTAAAACCAAGAATCACATACCCAGCAAAACTGAGTATGATACTTCAGGGGAAAATATAGACATTCAATGAAACAGAGGACTTTCAAGCATTCTTGATTTAAAAAAAAAAACAGAGCTGAACAGAAAATTTGACTTTCGAATACGAGAAGCAAGAGAAGCATGAGAAGGTAAACAGGAAAAAGAAATCATAAGGAACTTATTAAAGTTGAACTATTTACATTCCTACATGAAAAATGATAATTGTATCTCATGAGACTTTTCTTAGTATGAGGATAGTTGAAGGGAATATATGTGTGTGTGTATGTATGTATACACATATATATGTACATATATGTATAACATACATATATGTATGTATAGGTGGGTATATGTGTGTATAAATATATATGTGAGTGTGTGTATATGTGTGTACATGTATACATAGACAGAGGGCACAAGATGAGTTGAATATGAAGGGATGATATCTAAAAAACAAAATTAAGAGGTGAGAGAGGAATATGTTGGGAGAAGGAGAAAGGGAGAGATAGAAAAGGGTAAATTATCTCATACAAAAGAGGCAAGAGAAAACTGTTACAATGGAGGGGAAGAGCAGGAAGGTGAAAGGGAATGGGTCAACCTTACTCTCATTGAATTTGGCTTAAGGAGGGAATAATATACACACTCAACTCAGTATCTTAGCCTACAGGAAAGTAGGAGAGAAGGGGATAAGAGGGGGAAATGACAGAAGGGAGGGCAGATTATGGGAGAGGATAGATAGAAACAAACACTTTTCAAAAGGGACAGGGTCAAAGTAGAAAATAGAATAAATGGGGGGACAGGATAGGATAGAGGGAAATATAGTTAATCTTTCACAATATAACTGCTATGGAAATGTTTTGTGTAACTACACATGTACAACCTGTATTGAATTGCTTGTCTTCACAGTGGGAGTGGGTGAGGAGGAAAGAAGGGAAAGAATCTGGAAATCAAAGTTTTAAAAACAAATGCTAAAAAATTATTTTTTACATGCAACTTGGAAGTAAGATATACAGGCACTGGGGTATAGAAATCCATCTTGCCCTACTAGACAGTTAGGGGAGGGATGGGGGAGAATATAAGAGAGAACAGATTGGGAGCCGCTATCTTGGAGCTGGGGGGTAAGTAGAGAAGGGGAGAAAAAATTTAACTCAAATTCTTGTGGAAATGAATGTTGAAAACTAAAAATAAATAAAGAAAAAAAACAAAGGTGCTATTGGTTGTTTTTCTACGTAACTACTTCTGATATCTATTTGGAGATGGGAGGAGGCTTTTGGGGTTAAATGACTTGCCCAGGGTCATGCAGCTAATAAGTGTCTACGGTCAAATTTGAACTCAGGTCCTCCTAACTCCAGAGCCAATGTTCAATCTATTGTGCTGCCCTACTTCTGACATCTAATATAGCTATCTTTACTATAATCTTTCTTTTGTAAGACTGCCCTGGACAGAATCTACCTCATTTTAATTCTTCTCTTATTCATGTCCACTGTCATGCCAAGCCAGTAGAGAAAATAATTTTTCTGCTATTTTTTTCACAGCTACTAATTCAATAAAGAAACTTATCTTTGGGAGAGAAAAAAAAATCACTTAAACTACTCATACCAAGTTTCTCCTTCATTAAAACGATTCTATAATATCTGCACCCTGTATCTTAGGAATCTTATTCTAGTTAGATATTGCCCCAAGGCCCTCCATGATCTA
>JAQQSU010004549.1:0-14049 GCA_028627135.1 Pseudochirops cupreus
CTTTCCCAAGAGTTCGGACCTGGCCTTTATCAAGACTGAGTCTTTCCTGGAAACCCCATCTGGGGAGGATGAGCCATTTCATGAGAAGTTTTCAGAGTAAAAAAAAAAAAAACAAAACTGGGGACTGTAGGCGATGAGTGAAAACTTCTCAATTTGGGGTGGTTAACTTTTCAAATTGCTTCCGTCAATCACTTTTATGTTCCTTTGTCTGTTTTCCCACAGTGGTGGGACCCTCCCCTTATCTTTCCTTGCTGTCCCAGTTGGGGAAGTATTTGGTGAAGTATGCCTCTTCACCAATGAGAGGGGAAACAGTCAGGGAGGGGTCTTGACTAAGGTAGGTTATAAATTCCAGTACTATCTTTTGTAACTTGCCTCTTCTCCATGATGAGTCATGGGGAAGACCATCCTCTTCTCCCAGGGAAGAGAATAAAGTCCTGTTCTTATCCTAAGAGATCTCTGTGTTTATTTCTTTTCACTAAATTAAGGATGAAGTGTATTTTTCCTCCCAAATAGTATTGTGATGATCTAGCCAAGTACCATTTAGCTGACACATCCTGGTAGAGGTAGGCCTACCTGTATCAGAAGCCCTGTTACATCAGAGGAAGATTCCAAGACATATGCTAACCATATCTCCAGGATGATCAAACTTGGTCTTTGAATTGATGAAGATGTTTCAATTCCTGAAGAAACCAATGCCACCTCTTAAAAATTAGTATCTCTTTATTGATATTTTGTTTTTAGTCAATCATTCTTCCTGCTGTATTCCTTCCTCTGCCTCACAAAGAATTTTTTAAAGGAGAAAAAAATTCAGCAAATTAATCAATACATAAAAAACTGCCATGCTATGAAATATTCCACACTTCTGCAAAGAAGCAAGGGAGGCCTTTTCTCTTATATATTTTTTTTCCATTGACTTGTTTATTTATTTTAGTTTACAAGATTCAGTTCCACCATCCTTTGAGTTTCAAATTTTCTCCCCTGCCTTCCCCGCCCCCCCATGGTGGCATGCAATCATGTATAGGATCTGCAAAAACTTTCACATTGTACAATAATCTGGTTGTATAGAAGGGTTGTAACCAATGGAATGAACAATGGGAAAAAAGAAACAAAACCAAACATGGAAAAGAACGATAGCATGTATTGCCTCAGTCTCCATTTAAACTCTGATCTTTCTAGATCTTTCTCTGAATGTAGGTATCTCCTTCCATCCTGAGACTTGTAGAGTTGTCTTATAACTGTGTGTTGCTGAGAAGGGTCCAGTTTATCAAGGTTGGTCATCATATGTATGATGTGTCTGTGATTGTGTACAGGTTTTGCCTGGTTCTGCTCTTCTCACTTAGCATCAGTCCGTATAAGCCTCTCCAGGTAAATATGAAGTCCATCTCCTCCCCATTTCTTATAACACAATAGTACTTCATTACATTCATATACCACAACATGTTCAGCCATTCCCCAATTGATGGGCATCCCCTATATTTCCAGTTTTTTGCCACCACAAAGTAAGCCACAATAAATATTTTTGTACATATGGGTCCTTTTCCCACTTCTATGGTCTCTTTGGGATACAACCCCAAAAGTGGTATTACTGGATCAAAGGGTATGATATTTTTTTTTAGGACCAAGTTTGGTCTTTATAATTTCACAACATTCAATTTCAATTATTTTGTGATTATCGCCTTTTCCATTTACATTGCTGTAGTCATTCTGTATATGATTTTCCTGGCTCTGCTTACTTTACTTTATATCGATTCGTATAAATCTTTCCAAGCATCCCTCTATTTACTGTCTTCATCATTTCTTATAGCATATATTCCATTCCATTCATGTCTCCCAACTTGTTTAAATATTCTAAATGCCACAATAGATCAAAACATTCCAATCCATAACTATTCTGAGTAAGTTATTTTCTATAAGGTGTTCAGAAAATGCTTTATATTCCATTCCCTTAATGTACATTTTCAAAAAAAAAGTTTTATCTATTAAATCACTAAGAAACAAAACAAAACAATATCTATACAGCATGAATGTGATAGTTACATTTCCTTTACCTACTATAATCAATATATTGATATTTTTAACCATTCAAGAAATAACTAGTGATCATTGTAGTTTACTTTGGTTTTACTTTAGGGAGGGAGAAGCAAGAGCCTTAGTACACATCCAAACATTGTAATCTGAAGGTTAGTTTACTAATACATTGTGATGTGATACAGGATAAATTTATCAAAAGTTGAATAAGGAAATGAATTCCTTCTTAATCTCTAAAATACTCTTTTTTGGTGACTCAAAATGTTTGTAAACCTGTCTCGGTTCTTTTATATACTCAAAAGTATTGAGTAGCATTCTACCCACCAGTTAGAAGTCTAAGGAAAAATGTTGATTCCAGTAAAGAAAAAAAAATTAGAAAAAAAGTGAAACAAAACCTGTCATAATCTTTTTGTCAGTCATTGCGTAAATATTTATTAGGCACTCACTATGTTCCAGGCACTGTGCTAAGTCCTAGGGATATAGAAAAAGGCAAAAATAATCCCTGCTTTCAATGACCTCACAGTCTAATGGAAGAGACAACATGTAAACAACTACATACAAACTGTATACAGGATAAATTGGAGATGATCTACAGAGAGAAGGTGCTAGAGTTGAGGAAAATTGGGAAAGGCTTCCTGCAGGAGGAAGGATTTTCGCTAGGTCTTGAAGGAAATCTATTTTATTTATTTTATTTTTTTCCAATTTATTTATTTATTTTTAGTTCTCCACATTCATTTCCACATGATTTTGAGTCATAAATTTTCTCCCCGTCTTTCCCCTATCCCCCACCCCAAGATAGAGTTTACTGAATACCCTTCCCCCAATCTGTTCCTTCTTATTTCATCCCCAATGCCCCCTAACTTTCTAGTAGGACAGAAAGGATTTCTATATCCCAGTGCCTGAATATCTTATTTTCCAGTTGCATGTAAGAAAAAACAAAACATTTTTTTAATATTAAAAAAACTTTGATTACCAGATTCTTTCCCTTCTTCCCTCCTCACCCACCCTACTGGGAAGACAAACAATTCAACATAAGTTGTGCATGTGTAGTCACACAAAATGTTTCCATAGTAGTTTTATTGCAAAAGAATAACTATATTTCCTTCCATCCTATCCCACTCCCCCCTTAGAATTATTTTCTACTTTGATCTTGTCCCTTTTCAAAAGTGTTTCCCTCTAACCCCCTCTCCCCCAATCTGCCATCCCTTCTATCATCCCCCCTTTTATCCCCCTCTCCTGTATTTTCCTGTAGGAATAACACACACAAATGAATGTTATGTTATTCCCTCCTTAAGCCAAATTCAATGAGAGTAAGATTGACCCATTGTCTTTCACCTTCTTGCTTTTCCCCTCCATTGTAACAGTTTTCTCTTGCCTCTTTTATATGAGATAATTTACCCTATTCTGTCTCTCCCTTTCTCCTTTTCCCAGTATATTCCTCTCTCACCTCTTAATTTTATTTTTTAGATATCATCCTTTCATATTCAACTGATCCTATGCCCTCTGTCTATGTATATATGTACACACACCCACTCACATATTTTTGTACACACATACACCCTTCTATACACGCATATATATATGTATACATATGTATATGTACATACATGTATGTGTATACATATATACATGCATATACATATATACATATATATATTACCTTCAACTATCCCCATACTGAGAAAAGTCTCATGAGTTACAATGATCATTTTTCCATCTAGGAATGTTAATAAGTTCCTTATGATTTATTTTTCCTATTTACCTTCTCATGCTTCTCTTGCTTCTTATATTTGAAAGTCAAATTTTCTATTCAGCTCTGCTTTTTTCATCAAGAATGTCTGAAAGTCCTCTATGTCATTGAATGACTGTATTTTCACCTGAAGAATTACACTCAGTTTTGTTGGGTAGGTGATTCTTGGTTTTAATCCTAGCTCCTTTGACCTTCAGAATATCGTATTCCAAGCCCTTTGATCCCTTAATGTAGAAGCTGCTAGATCTTGTGTTACCCTGATTGTGCTTCCACAATACTCAAATTATGTCTTCCTGAGTGCTTGTAATATTTTCTCCTTGACCTGGGAACTCTGGAATTTGACAATAATATTCCTAGTTTTCTTTTGGGGATCTTTTTCAAGAGGCAATTGGTAAATTCTTTTGTTTTCTGTTTTGCCCTCTGGTTCTAGAATATCAGGGCAATTTTCCTTGAGAATTTTTTGAAGGATGATTTCTAGGCTCTTTTTTTGATCATGGCTTTCAGGTAGTGCAAATCATTTTAAAATTATCTCTCCTGGATCTATTTTCCAGGTCAGTGGTTTTTCCAATGAGATATTTCACATTGCCTTCTATTTTTTCATTTGTTTGGATCTGTTTTATAGCATCTTGATTTCTCATAAAGTCATTACTTTCATTTGCTCCAATCTAATTTTGAAGGAATTATTCTTTTCAGTGAATTTTTGAAATTCCTTTTCCATCTGGCCAATTATACTTTTTTAAGGCATTCTTCTCCTCATTGGCTTTTTGGGCCTCTTTTGCCATTTGAGTTTTTTTTTTCCGTTTTTGAGGTGTTATTTTCTTCAGTCAGTTTGTTGACTTTCTTTTCATGATTTCCTTGCATCATTCTCATTTCTCTTCCTAATTTTTTTCCACTTCTCTTACTTGATTTTCAAAATCCTTCTTGAGCTCCTCCATGGCCTGTGACCAATTCAGATTTTTCTTGGGAGCTTTTGGTGCCGGAGTTTAGACCTTGTTGTCTTCTTCTGGTTCTGTGTTTTGATCCTTTTGGTCCCCCCAAAAAGATTCTATGGTCTGATTGTACTTCCTCTGCTTGCTCATCTTGCCAGCCAATTACTTGACTTTTGAGCTCTTTGCCATGGTAGAACTCTGCTTCTGGAGTGGAGAGAGTTATGTCCCAACTTGCTGGTGTTTTTGCTGTTGTCAGAGCTATTGTCAGAGGTGTGAGAGGGCGCCCTTTTGACAGCCACTAGAAGCTCTGGCACACTGGTGTTCCTCACCCAGGACCCCGACCCAAGACTGTGACCCAGATCCAAACAGATCAAAGCAAGAATAATTACCCTCTGATTTGTCTCTTGGTCCCCCTATGATCTGTAGGCCAGGAACTCCAGAGACAGCCACTTTGCAGTTGCTGCCCCATGCTTCTGCCACCTCTGTCACCCCAGGGGCAGGGGCTGGATTGAACTCTTTTCTCACCCAGTTCCAACTGAGTTTCCTACTGACCTTTTACTTTTCCTTTGGTATTTATGATTTGAGAAGTCTGAAAAGCATCACAGCTGCTGGTGTTTCACTCTCCTGAAGTCTCCTCTGGCTGATCTGTGCTGCTGGTCAGGCCCGCCCCAGTTCTGGGCCTGTATGGGTCATGCTACACTGCATTTGGCTCCCTACCCAGCATGACAGACCCTTCAGACCCTTCCTGTCAGCCTGCCAGGCTGCCTTCAGCAGGAGATTTATTTCTGTCTGTCACTTTGGGGGTTCTGTAGCTCTAAAATTTGTCTAGAATCTCTTTTTTTTTTTTTTTACAGATATTGGACATGTTGGAGTGGGAGTTGAAGCAAGTTCCTGCTTTTACTCTACCATCTTGGCTCCACCCCCTCAGCATATCTATTTTACCAAGAACCTTCTCAGGAGATAGATGGCCTATACAGGGCCTGGAGGTTCAGAGTTTGCTACACCTAGCAGATAATGAGTTCTTTCTGTACAAAGTGGAAAAATGTTGATTAAATAAGAATATTTGTGAGCACACATTATGGGCAAATTCTAAGCCTTTTTGCTTGATGACAATGAGATGACTTTCATGAAGGGACAAATAGAAATTGGTTGCAAGTTTTACTTTAATATCAGAAAAAAGTATATACATATATATATATCCCAGAGAGGCAGTGCTAAATTCTTTGAAAATAAGGACACAAGTTATTTGGCACATCTCACTGGATGGCTTATCATCCACTGCTGCTTCCAGGAAGTTGTCACTAAATCTTTATACTTTTAAACTTTGTCCTCCAAGTTTCAGCCATAAAAATTACCTCCATTGGCCTGGTTAAACATCCCCTGTACAAGTTCTATATACTGGGGTTTACAGCTCAGCAAATACACGTGGTTATTTGAACAGCATTTCTTGGCTTGAAGAGACAGCTGCCTTTGTATGGGCAGATTGATTAATTAAATCCATATCACTCTGACATTAAAATAACATGAACAGTCAAATTTTCAGCTCACAAAGGATTTAGGGTTGGGGGAACACTCTAACAGAGCAACAATAGGAGGTTGGTGCATTTTATTCCAGGGTTTTCTAATTCCCATTGTGCCTAGATAGACCCTATAGGTCAACACTCAAAGGAAATAAAATAGAGAAGTGTCTTTAAATCTTATAAAGGAGAATAGGAGAGAGAGAGATGAGGGGAGTTTAGTGGGATATCTGGCTTATAGAAGTAACTTTGCCCAAAGTTACACAGCTAATAAATATCTGAGGCTGGATTTGAACTCAATTCTTCCTGATTCCAGGTCCTGTACTCTATGGACTGTGCTACTCACCTGTCTAACTGAAGAGGAAAACACGCACATACACACACACACACACACACACACACACACACACATAATTATCAAGAAAAGAATATATAAAAAAGATACAAGGGGTGATCAGGAAAAGTCTTCTATTTGAGTTGTTTTGCAGAACACTAGAAATTCTAAGAGGTGAAGATGAGGAAGGAGTGCATCCCAGGCACAGGGAACAGTCTAAGACAGGGGTGGGGAACCTGCAGCCTCAAGACAACATGTGGCCCTCTAACTCCTCAACTGTGGCCCTTTGAATGAATCCAAACTTCACAAATAAAATCTCCTCTATAAAAGAATTTGTTCTGTAAAACTTGGACTCAATGAAAAGGCTGCACCCAAGAAATTAGAAGGCCACATGTGGCGTTGAGTCCACAGATTCCCCACACTTGGTTTAGGCAAAGGTCAATTGAGTGTTTTGTGTGATACATAATCAAGAAAGCCATCATGACTGGGCCAAGGCACACATGAAGGAGAATAAGGTAAAAAGAAACCTGGAGAGGTAGGTTGCTGTCCTGTAGTGTTTTAAATGCCACACAGAGGAGTTTTTATTTGACTCTAAGAGAAATGAAAGGCCCAGTGGAGTTTCCAGAGCAGGGCAGTAAAATGAGGGCATTACAGTAGATCATCTCCAAAGTTCCTCTTAGCTCTGACATGGTACGATTCAAGATCCATTCTTATATGTAATGTGAGGAGCACAACATGTTAGACTACTCAAAAATCTCAGCCCCACCAGTCTGCTGTGGTGTCTTAAAGTTCCCACTAGTAACAATTCCTTTAGGTTAAGACACTGAAGATCTCTCAAAATAAAAATAGCAAGGGTAGTCTATGAAGATGATAACCTTCACATTAATTATTTTATGCCATAGTTCGTGAACAGGTCACTAAGGCCTTAAAAAAGGGGGGCAAAATAACTCAATTTGGAATGGATGTGTCAGTGGCAGAGGGATGAAAAAAAAAGGTCTAAGAGTACATGGAGGACAATGAAGCCCCAATGAATCCTCATAGCAGAGGAATCTGGCCAGCCACAGAGTAGCATAAAAACAATATATACTAAGAGATAGCTGGAAAGTTGCTGAATATAAACACGCTATTTAGAATTTTTCCTAGGGTCAATTCCAGAGATGGTGAACTAGAACTCTTTACATACTTACCTGTGTTGATGCCCACTGACACAGAGGCACTGGGAGGTGGGGTGGCCTTTCTTCTGGCAGACCTGCCCCCACAGGGATTAGGAAGGAAAGCTCAGGAAGGGAGTACTATAGTGAAGTGTTCAGGAAAGGAACGCCACAGTAATGCCACTCGAGGGTTGAGATCATTGAGGGAGTATGTAAATAAAGGTCGCAAGAGGAGTCTGAAGCATAAAGAAAACATACCTTCCTCAGGAACTGGAACCAAGCACCATAACTTATATAATTATAACTTTGAACTGTGCTCATTTTAATAGAAAGGACCAGTTCAGGGAGTTCCTTATTTGTACTAATTGGAATCTGACTGAACAACGAACATGGAAATGCAGCATGATAAAATGGAAAGGGCACTGCACTCATACGTAATCAAGAAATATTGGATTCAAACTCATACCACCACACTTACTAGTTGTGTGACCAGGGAGAAATCATTTACTTTTCTGAGCCTTACAAAGAAAACTAACACAGTCAAAATTAGAAGGAAAATGAGACTGGGGTGAGAGGAGGGGAGGAATTTACAAGTTTCTCTGATAAAGGCCTTATTCCTAAAATATGCAGAAAAGTGAGCCAAATTTGCAAAAATAAGAACCATTCTCCAACTGATAAATGATCAAAGGATATAAACTGGCACTTTTCAGAATAAAAAAATCAAATCTATCAATAGACAAATGAAAAAATGCTCTAAATCACTAATGATCAGAGAAATGCAAATTAAAACAACTCTGAGACACCACTTCATATTTATCAGATTGGCCAATATGACAGTAAAGGAAAATGGAAAAAAAAGCTGGAGAAGTTGTGGAAAAATGGGGACATTAATGCATTGTTGGTGAAATTGTGAACTGGTCCAACCATTCTAGAGAACAATTTGGAAATACACCCACAGAGCCATAAAATTGTACATATTCTTTGACTCAGCAGTGCTACTACTAGGTCTATACCCAAAAAAAAAAAAAGGAACAAACTAAAGGGAAAAGGAACTATTTGTACAAAAATATTTATATCAGCTCTTTTTGTGGCAGTAAAGAATTAGAAATTGAAGGGATGCTCATCAGTTGAGGAATGGCTAAACAAGTTATGGTATATGATTGCAATTGAATATTATTATGCCATATAAGAAATGTCGAGCAGGATGGTTCAAAAAAAATCCAGAAAGACTTATATGAACTAATGAAAAGTGAAGTGAGTAGAACTAGGAGAACATTACGCACAGTAATAGCAACATTGTAAGCATGATTATCTATGGAAAACTTAGCATCTCTGAACAAACCTGTGATCCAAGACAATTTCAAAAGACCCCTGATGAAAAATGCTATCCATCTCCAAAGAGAGAACTGAGGAATTACAAGTGCAGATTGAAGAATATTTTTTTTGTTTTCCTTTTCTTTTTGGTTTTTTTTGTTGTTGTTTTGGTCCATTTTTTTTTCTTTTGCAACAAAACTAATATGGAAATATGTTTTGCATGATTTCATACATATAATCAATATCAAAATGTTTGTTTTTTCAAGAAGAGGGAGGGACATGAGGGAAGGAGATAATTTGGAATTCAAAATTTTTAAATGAATGTTAAAAATTTACAGGTAATTAGGAAATATTTTATGAAATAAAAAAATATATTGAACAAAAGCTTATCTGAGTCTTAGTTTCGTTACATGTAAAGTGAGGTTATTAGTACCTACCTCACAAAGCTGTTGCAAAGAACCCATGAGATTATATAAACACACATATATGCAAACCTTATATATGCAAATATATTATATATGTGCAAATCTTATTGTATATGCAAATAGTATATAGGCAAACCCTATTACATATGAAATATGCATATATGCAAATCTGTTATATATTTGCAAAACTTAGAACATGATATATACCTTAGCTATTAAAATACAAATTCATTCCAGTATCAATTAACAAATGAAAAGCATTTATTAAGTCCTTACTATGTGATAAGCACAATGCTAAACACTAGGGACAGAAATATAAAATACATCCCTGCTCTCAAGGAGCTTGCATTGTAATGGGGGAAACAACACATAAAGGATCAGTGGCCAGGGGAGGGAGTTATAATCTCTGAGAAGTCACAAAGATGGAAGTGGAACAATAAAACAATCCATCCACACATTTCTCCCAAAAGTCACAGTAATGGTGATTTCAGTTTAGTTCTCGGAGAAAGTTGGAAAAGGGGGAAGAGATATTGCATATACATAGCTAGAATAAAGATTAAAAAATATTGTCCCTGGGATTTTATAGCCAACTGGCCTATCTTCTCCGAGACATGTCTTCCTGGCCTCATCTTTGATGGTAACCACTCAAAATCTTGATGTTAGTATGATCTATGGGAAGAAGAAGACATTCCCATCTCCTGCATTCCTTGGCCTTGATGAAGGCAGAAAGTATTGATGGTGCTTCGCCTCCCAGATCAGGGTGATCATAGCCAGTTTCCCCATGTGTGTTACCTTAATTTGACACTTTGTAATTTGTTCAAGAAAAGCCCTACTTTTTATACCTTTTTTTACAGCTATTCCAAAGCCCAATGCTAGTTGCCAAATATTCTCAGAAAACAATTTGCAGAATAGTATTTTTCAAGCTTGCAGGAACTACAGAGGTCACCTCATTTGACAATAGGCAAAGTGAACTTCAGAGAAGTTAAACAATTTCATTTTTATCTTTGTTTTCCTCAAGGATATTTCTTTAAGAAACATTTAATTGAATTAAATCCCCTCACTTTATAATTACTGCTTCTCTTCTGTCTTTAGAATTTCCTCCTTGAGAATTTTCTACACCCCTTGTTTCTATACCCCCTATTCAGGGAACAGAGAGATCCTACTTAATCTTTCCTTGAACTTTTAAAAATTGTCTCTCTCCCTCTCCCTCTCCACCCTCTCTCTACATATATGTATATATATATATACACACACATATATATATATATACATATATATATATATATTCTTTATATTCCCAGATAAAGTAGATGTTTAATAAATGTTTGTTCATTGATTCATCTACATCCAATTTTCCTCTTCTCTAGGATGAATGCTAAGATGTAACGATCACTTGCCCCAAGGTTCCCATCATTTCTACTCAATCGATGACTCTTTATTTACTATAATAAGGTCTATAATAGCAGCTTCCTTTGTCATTCCCTCCACCTTTTGAAAGATTAGGTGATTATTAAGGTAAAGAACAAGTTTCCGAGTTACTCTGCTTTTGATAGAGACAGTTTCAGCAGGAGTCTGGATGATTGAAGTACCTTGTCATTACAAAATCATATCATTGAAACAGATTCAGGCTTAGTCCCCAAATTCCTCACCCCATTCCTTCTTCTCAGCATCTAATTAGGTATACTCACCTTGTTCCTCCTTGCCATAGATCTCCAGGTACCTCCCTGTATTCACCAGGCCTCTCAATGCTAGGCTACTCTGCAGGAGCTCACTGTTAGATTCTGAAGGGCCTTCTGCTTTTTAGTGCAGCTCTATATCATTTTAGTGATAGGTATATCTATATCCTAATCCCTCTCTAACATACTTAAGAAGTTATTTTCTACCCCTCTGTTTAAATATAAGTGGAACCAGAGAGTTTACTATTTTTCAACGTAGACCTAATTGCTAAACAACTTAAATTATTAGCAAAGAATCGTATTGAACTGAAATCTGCCTGCCACCTATTGGTTCTACCTCTACCCAATGAAGGCTACAGAATAAATAAATAATTTTTAAATTTTCATTTATTAATATATTATATATAATATAAATTATATCAAATATATACATTTCATAAACATAAAGAGAGAGAAACAATATAGCCCATCTTCTACATGACAATGTTTCAGATTTTCAAAGACAGCTATCATGTTACCATTAAATGTTTACTTCTCCAGTTTAAAAAAAATCATCTAATATACACATAACTATGTACAATATACACACCTGTGTGAATGCACACTTTCACAGTGTGTTTATTTTTTCTTCTCCTACCAAAGATTTTTTTCCTTGTGTATTGCCAATCCAATCTATGAACATGTCTGTATTTCTCCTGTGCATAGGTTCTTACATAAACATCAGGAAAATATCTCTATTTGGTTCACCACCTATGAAAAGGCTTGTTTTCCTTTCTATACCCACTCTGGTTTAGGAGCTGGATACTAGCAAAGTTCCCTGAGCTTGGGACTTGCCCTCCCTCATCAGAATTAATCTGGGTGCTGTGGGAGTAGGATTTATGTTCCTTGGCATAGCTATGGGTGGGCAGCTTGAATCACTCCTACTGTCTGTATACTTGGCCCAATGCACTTCTCATTGCACCACTCAGCTTCCAAAAAGAATAAATACACTCAGTCTTTCTATATCTGAGAAACTGAAAAATTCTGCAAATATGTGACAATTTAAGCAGAATCTATGTTCCGTACCAACTGCAAATCAGATAGATTAATCTGAGCCTTTTTTTTTCCATTTTCTCTTTTGGTTTCATTTCTAGTTTGCCCAAATTTTTACTGCCTTTTCTCTGTTGGTTTGTCACTTCTCCTTTTCCCTTCCCAGTTTAAGAGGTTAAAAAAAGGCTACATTTTGCACCAAGGAAAATGTTCAAACTGCTGAGTTAAAGGCAATTTTCTCTTTCTTCAGTGTATTCTGGTTAGCCTTATTCTATACATTTGCCTATCACTAACAGAGAGGTCATTTCTAAGATGTGGGAAAGTAAAGAGTAACATGTTTTATCAAGTTCCCACTCAACATTTCAGTCCACAGCAGCTTCTTTTGACTTCTACCCAAGACAGGAACTGGGTTTGTGTTTTGCTAAAGAGAGATAGACCACTGGTCCATTTCTTTCCTGGAAAGTTTTGGTTTGATTCTACTTCAGAAGTAGTTTAGAAGTGCCCCAAAATGTTCCCCACAATTCTTTGTGTTCTTTCCCAAGTTTCTTCTCTCTTCTTCTTTTATCTCTATTCCTTCTCCTCTTTGCTAGGGTGAAGAATAGGAGTATGGGAGTCAAAGTAGCAGAGAATATATGTGTTTGTTAGTCTGAGATCTGGTGAGAGGAGGAAGAAAATAAAGATTGTTCTAAAACACAGGGTTTGAGAGGTATTGAAAGGCCTGCCTATCAAAAATATTTCCCCTTTTAGTATGGGACTTTGAAAGTACCAGCATTAGAGTCATTCCTTTGGTTAAAGTAATATTCTCTGAAAAACAACTGGTTTGTTTTTCGTATGGGGTTTTTCCCCTACACTATAACATTAAATAGAGATAATCTAATTATAATGCTGTGGTAGCAAAAATGAGATCTGGAATACTTTTTAAAGCAATTATTTTCTATAAACTAAGAGTTGGGATCAAGATAGTTAAAAAGAATTGGAAACATAGGATTTTAGAAGTGGAAAACCTGATGGAATTATTGCATCATACCTTTTATTTTACAGATGAATAAACTAGGGCCTAAAGAGGTGAAATGACTTGTCTGAGGATACACTAATGGCAGCGATAACAGGCACAAGTAATACAAAGAAGGACTGCATTTCTTTTTCTTTTTTTTCTTTTAAATTTTTGTTTATTTTTAGTTTACATCATTCATTTCCATGAGATTTTGAGTTACGAATTTTCTCCCCGTCTTTCCCCTACACACCACCCCAAAACAGTGATGCCTCTGTATACCCCCGCCTCCAATCACTTCTCCTATGTCCTCCTCCATCACCCCTCTGACTTTCTGGTAGGGCAGGATGGGTCTCCCTACCACAGTGCCTGTATATCTTAATTCCCAGTTGCATTTAAATAATAATAATGATAATAGTATACATACATATATATGTATATATATACATATATGTATACATACATATATATGTGTGTATATATATACATATATGTATACATACATATATATGTATACTGTGTATACTATACACAGGTCGTACATGTGTAGTTATGCAGAACATCTCCACAATGGACATATTGTGAGAGACTGACTATATTTCCCTCCTTCCTATTCCACCCCCCTCTTGTCCTATTCTCTACTTTGTCCCTGTTCCTTTATAGAAGTGTGTGCTTCTAACAACCCTCCCCCACAACCTGCCCTCCCCTCCGTCCTCCCCTCTCTCATCCACTTCCCCTCTATTCTCCTGTAGGCCAAGATACCCAAGTTAGAGTGTATGTCATTCCTTCCCTAAGCCAAATTCAATGACAGTAAGGTTGACCCATTCCCTTTTGCCTTCCTATTCTTCCCCTCCATTGTAACAGTTATCCCTTGCATCTTCTATATGAGAGGATTAACCCCATTC
>JAQQSU010000455.1:0-23414 GCA_028627135.1 Pseudochirops cupreus
ATGTAATGTTGTGAATATTATATTGTTTTGAATGTTTGTCTTGATTTGTAATGGAATAAACAGAGTGTTCACTATATTTTGTAATCTGAACTCTAAAAGCTGTTCACAGTAGCATTCCTTTGGGAATCTGCTGAGGATTGGCATTACAACCGTTTTGTGGATGCATGGAGATTCAATACCCCAAGGTGAAGCTATGTTGGTGAGAAGTAGTAGTTTATGTTCATTGTACTTGATTAAGACATGTTCAGAAGCCAGCACCTAAGTAATGTTCTAGGATACATCCTTACACTAGTAAGTGTGATGTGACAAAATGCTAAGTTGTAGCAGATTTTAAAAGTGACTTATAAGAGATTGTATTTTGTGGAGTAAAAAAATATAAGTAAATAAATAATAAGTAATAAAAATTACTAAATAATAAATAAAATAAGTAAAAAAAAATAAGCATCTAAGAGTTGGAAGAGAGCACAGAGTCTAATTTTTAATTTAACAAGAGTCCCTTCTACAACATCTCCCAGAAGTAATTAACTACCTTCTGCTTAAGAAATTCTAGGGGGCAGGAGAGACTCACTACATTATGACATTGCCTAATACAATATGTATTCTCTTTATTTTTGGTCTTTTATCTTATTAATGTCTCTTCTTTAAAAATGTAAAGTTTTTGAGAATGGGGATTACTTTGTGCTTTTCTTTGTATCCCTTGAGTTCATCATAGTGCCTGACACAACAGGTGCTTAATAAATGCTCGTTTGATTATTTTATTGTGTTCAGTCATTTTTTTCAGTCATGTCAGACTTGTCTTAAGTTCATTTGGAGTTTTCTTGGCAAAGATAATAGAATGGTTTTACTATTTCTTTCTCCAGCTCATTTTACAGATGAGGGAGCTAAGGCAAACAGGTTATGTGACTTGCCCAGAGTCACACAGATACTAAATATCTGAAGTCAGATTTGAATTCAGCAAAATGAGTTTTTCTGACTCCTGTCCAATACAATATCCAGTGCTCCATGTAGCTGCCCTGATGGGTCACACTAGGTCTAAATTTTTCTCTGACCAACTTCCACTCCCTTGTTCCTAGATTTTCTCTTGGATAAAAAAGTATATATCTTCTTCTAGTGATAGCCTTTGAAATACTTAGAGTCAACTATCATATTTCCCTTGTCTTATACTCATTAAACACGTCCAGTTATTTCACTGGATCCATATGTGGCAGGCTTGTGTGTCTTCTGAGCAACCTCATCATCTTTTATTAGAAGTATTGCCTAGGTCTTTCCTGACATTTATACTCAAAATTAAACCCAGTTCTATCGATATGGCCTGATCACAGCAGACTGTAGCAGGCCTATTTCTTTCTTTACTCCACACACTATGCCTCTGTTAATGATACCTGTGATAGTTTATCATCTCTAAACTCAAAAGAGCTAAATATTGTGCCACTAATTAGCATCTCTATTAAACTTAAGTTCATTAATCCCAAGAAAGCTAGCAGTTTTATTTTCATTTTAAAATAGATGAATGATGGATTTCAAATACCTGATTTTGAGTAGAATAAATACCAGATAAAATCATTTAATAGGTGGCACTAGGAGTATTAATTTTATATTTCCTTTTTCCCATTCTGATATATAACATATTGAAATGATATAAGACTACAAAAAGTTTTTCTGTGAGTTCATGCTGTTGTGACCATGATGACAATGATGTTGAGATAAGACTACTATAGAGTTCTTATTAGGAAAAAGCCTAAAAATACATCAATAAGTGAAAAGTCATAAAACTTTAAATTCTGTGAAAGGTGAAAATCTGAACATGGTGATCTGTTGGAAATCATAACTTTAATAGTAAATCTTAACTTAGAAACTGAGATGTAACAAGATACTGTGACCTATGTAAACCAAAATAAGAATATTGTTAACTATATGTGACTAGGACATAAACAATATGCAAACTTATGTCTGGGCAAAACATAGACTTAACTCTCAAGCTCTTTACTAAGCAAAATACCAAAAATAGCCACCAGTCAGTAGTGATACACTCTTTAGCTCCTCCTAGCTTTATCTATTTTCTACAGTTACACAGGGATTTGGGAGGTCCTTAGTGTGGATACAGTAAACTGTGTGGTTATTAACCTAGGCTGAAGATTGCTCCTATTTGTAAGGATTCATAATTGTTAATTGAACTATTATCTATAATCAGTCTGAAACTCTGTGGCCTCTTTCTTTGGTATCAAAAGAACACCTCATGGCTATGGGGAAGGTACACGGTTCCCCAGCCAGGAGAATTCCAAACCTTACAATTGGCATAGCGAAGCAGGATACCAATGGAATACCAAGGGAGTAAAGGATAGGGGAGAGGGGAGTCCTTGGATGACCTCCATGTCTGGAGGAATGACCTGTGTTGGACCACAGCATAAGTAGGGGAATGACCTAAACATGCTCAAAGGCTTAGAGTCCCTTCTGAAGGAATTATGTTCCAGCAGATTGGAAGAAAAAGGGAAGAAAGTAGTGGCAGTAAGTTAACTCTTCCTCACCACATTGAGAAAAGTCACCACCAAATTTCTAGACTCAGAAACTGGGATTAGAAAAGAATTCCCCAGTTAGAAGAAATATGTAGAAACACAAGATTGCTGGTTAGCTAGATAAAAGGGAGTTAAGCAAGTAGGTAGGAAAGCAACAAAGCTTGTGATTGTAAGAGCTTCTTTCTCCTTCTATTCCTCCATATCTGGTTGACTGCAAAAAACACAGAGGAGTGCATGGTTGGGAAAAAGAGAAAAAGAAAGTATTTTTGGTGAAGTGAAGATAATTTGAAAAAATGTTAAGAAAAAAATATTCATTCTCTCCCTCTACATTCCTGAACTGTGTCAGGTTCTGGGGTGTAAAACAGAGACAAGTGGAAAAAAGGAAGGGTGGAACTTTTCCCCTCAGATCTAAGAGAAGGTCATTTGACTGATTATGGAGAGGCAGGTTTGGGATCCTTGTCAGTGAAAGTTTTAAGGCTTACACTTTGTAATAAAACTGAAATGTAACCCTTTCCTGACTCACAAAAAGAGAATAAAGTCAATTCACTGATTATAGAGAAATGGGTTTGGGCGCAGAGTTAGTGAAAGTTTCAAGATGAAGAGAGGAAAGAAGCTGCACTTTGGAACAGAACTGGCCCTTAACCCTTTCCTGACTCATAAAAAAAGGGGAAAGGTTTGTGTGAATCAGGAAACAACCAAAAGTTAATTAAGTACTAGTCAATTTTAAAACAGTTTTTTTTAATTGGGGTGCATTTTAAAACTGGAAAATTGACTAAATTATATGAGACTCCTATTCATAAAAAGAAATCATTGGGAGCTATGGATAAATTAATAAGCTACGGACTCCTTCATTGTGGAACCCAGATTTGCTCTAAATTAAAACAGACTCTTAATTGTGATCATTAAGGTAGAACAAATCATACTATTAGGTTGCCACTTTTACAGTCTTTGGCAGAGGATTGGCTGGAAAAAAATGGACCTCATAATATGAAATGTTTGGAATAAGTAATATTTGTGTAAAATTTAATACAATAGTCACTATAAAAATCATAGCCGCAAATTCTGTGTAATACTATTTGGAACATAGAACCCTGTGTACTTGAATTCATTCTGGTCATATTTTAAGTGAAATATGTCTCTTCTAATTTGATACTTAAGATAAGTCAGAATTATTATTGGTCACTAAGAGAAATTGAAAAAATACATAGAACTGAAATTTGTTAACTTGCTGACCTCCAGCAAGTTACCTCAGTTAACTTCACACATGAGCGTAATGTGTCTAACATAATGCTTGGCAGACGGCAGATACTATAAATTTTAATTATTATTATTAGTTCCTTAATTAGACGTGACTAGTATACTGTGCCAAAGGTGATGAGATGCCCAGTTTTCTAAGTAAGGTAATTTGAAAATACATTCAACAGAATTGGAGTCACCTGATTGTTAATGGGTTTGTTTCACATTTCAAGTACATAATATTTTTTTTTCAAATTGGTAAACTTTGTATCAGTTATGTGAAATAACTTTTTGTAATTTGGATGTTATTGGAGCACAAATTGAAAGAAACTAAAAGATAATGGAAAAATTATTTAAAACCAGTAATGCTATTTTATCAGCCCTGCTAAGCCTATTTTATAATGTTTTGTAACTACCATTTAGAAAATTGTATATTCCCACCTTTACCTATAATTAAGAGGAAGTCACAGCTAAAACAGTTTGGCTAATGCAGTTATTTGGGATTATTATCATAATGTTGAAACCTAAAATTGGTAATTTATTACTGTGTGTGGAAAGGAGGGGATGAGGTAAAAACCTTATCTGTATTGATTCTGCCAATTCAGAGCAGTCCTCCTTGAGGTATAAGGGTGTGCAGCAGGATTGGTCTATTCCACCCACTAGATGAGTGGATATCCTTGACTTCCCTCCCATAGGATGACAGCCAAAATAGTGCTCAATGTAGGACTGCAGGTGTTGACCAGAATTTCCATATGCAGTTAACATATTTTGGGGTTCTAAAAATAAACCATGTCTGCTCTGGTAGATACTGGGGCAGAATGTATGATGTTAGAGGAACCCTGAAAGACACCCTGGCAACTGGGTAGCCATAGAAGGATACAGGACAAAATTCAATTAGGGCAAAACAAACTAAATTAAGACTGAAAATATGGGGCTTATCATCCAGAGAATATGTTGTTTATATCAGTCCAGAAGATATAATGCCAATGTGATACCCCTAGCAGCTGCTAAGAATATGCATATATATTTACCGGGTAAATTCACAAAATATATTAAAGTCTCTTCCTCAAAGGCAAATCCAAAACATTGATGTGGAACATCATTATTAGGATATCAGGAAGTGAGATTTAGCAGGGTACTCTTCACTAATCCAGAGAGCACTGCCATTTCAAGCATTCTTTCTGTCAGGTCTACCCACCAACAACCAAATTCCTCCCTCTGCTCTCCTCTGCCTCTCCTCCTCTATTTCAGTCTCACTTTCTCCTCAATTTGAAAGTTCCTCCCATACTAGGCTCCATCTAATTTAGGCTCCATGTGACTCAGGCTGTATCTTAACTGTGAGCTGGGCCAGAGTTCAGAGCAGGCATCATGGAACCATTAATGGGTGGGGAAGATCTTCCTGTTCCATTAACATTAGAGTAGATTATATCGTGGGGTGGACAGTCAGGGGCATCAGGATTATTTCCTTCTTTGGTGTCCCTGAAGATCCCCTTTATTTTGTAAATTTGCCAGGTCCCTGGTAACCATCTCTGTGGGCAATGTGATCAACCCTGGGGAAAGACCTTGTTTGGGTTATGGAGTTATGAAACAATGAATGTGGCTTGCTGAGAATTTACAAGTTCATGTATAACATAGAAATGATTTCTAATGAGTGGTCTCTACACCAGGATGAATTTAAATTTGAGAAAGAAAAACAAGTGACAAATGTTTAGTCTAATGTCTTATGTATGTGAGTCCTGGTAAATTTTTATTCCTTATTGCAAATCCATGAGAATAAAAATAACTGTAACTTGTCCTCTGCTATCATTAGTGAAATTTACTGTTTGAAGTAAAAGGTCTTGGGACTATAACTGATTTTGTTTTAAGTTTTGAGGTTCAGATTCAAGTATAGTTGTCAAATGAATTGTAAAATCAGTAATTCACAATGTGAGAGAAATGCAAGAAGTTACTCAAAAGGAATATTATCCTGAAGTGTTACAGGTGAAAGTTTCCATCTGGGAAAAGCTGAGAGAACAATATTGGCATTGGTTTCAGGTGAAATCCTCCTGGATCAGTTTTCCCATTGTGTTGCTTTGGAAAGGAATTTTTTCTATCTGACTACTCCTGAGTCTGACTATGAGGTGGAATTGTTATTGCATAGTTGGTTGCCAAACTTTGACTCTTACTTGAAATCAAACATAGCTAAGGGTGCTTTATCCTGTCATATATATGACCTTAGGCTTAAGACCAAAGGACCAGTTTGATGCTAATATAATAACTTCCTTGCTTTTTCCTTTTATAGCAAATTTCTGTAATCAGAGTAGGTGGTCAGTAAAAGATATGAGCACAGTATAAGTATGTGAGATTTTGTTGTTTTCAATCTGAATATTTAGTCATTCCATATCCCAAACAACTAGGGAAATTAGTACTCAGGCTTATCATCTGCCTTCCTGCCCAGTCATGTGAAAGATTAAATCCCTGAAATAACACATTCTTCCAGAATAATATAGGGATAATAAGGAAAGATAAAATAAGGTCCTTACATGTTTCAAAATGGTGTAAGAATAATTGGTTATTGGTACAACTGACTGAAGGACCAAGCTGTTGTTCTTTTAATTACTGAAACTATATCAAAAAACATCTTCACTTTGGTTTGGGGAAGAGAATTTCAGTGCAACCAGTTTTCTTAGAGGGAGATACCTTGTGGAATATTTTCTGTTACATTAATGGAAAAGTCAAATTCATTCAAGTTTACTGCTTATGTGGAAATTACAGCTATTTGTATTGTGCGTCTTGTGGTACAAATGTGTTTTCATTATAAACAGCTTACTAAACATGCATTGTTTTGAAATTAATGACTTAAGTATCTCCCCTGGTCTTTTATTGTAATTGGAGTAAAGGCAGCCTCTTGTAAGTAAATTCATTTGTATAACTATTGAACCAAGGGTAGAAGACTTCTACCTGCAAAGAGAGCTATTACTTGTGTTTTCATATACAAGATAGTATCCGCCATAGCATTTAATCCTCCAGACATAATTGGAAATCAGACAGAAAAATTTGAGAAAGTAACAAAATCACACAGTCTTAAATGTCAAATGTAAATAATTCTAATGAGGTATGTAAAAAAAGAACACTAAATATTCTGAAGCATTACTCTGGGTTCCTACTGTAATGTTCCCCCTTACAGTTCTCTTGTTAAGATAAATACTGTAAGATTTGAGCTGGTCTTTACAATATCAATTGGTTATTGGAGAAGTAAAATTTGAGAGGCTCCCCTAAAGTTGTATTGAGATCTGTTTTGTAAAGGATTTTAGCAGGAACAGCCAAGGCGTCTTGACAACAGCCTGGAACCAAGAAAACAATTCTATTGAAGAGTTGCCCATGAGCACTAGACATTTTCCAGATTTCCCCAAGAAAAGGTGTCCCAGAAACCAGGTAGCTGCATGGGACATATGGATATCAAGATGAAAATTGCTAATTAAGTGGATATTGGGGTTGGGTTAATGATTATCATTGTACAAGTCTCCCCTAGAAAAAAGGGGAAAATCAGAAAACCAAAATGTTCTGATCCCATTCTGTAACTGATTCTATTCTTTGTCATTCCCAATATGTTGTAAAACTGCCCAGCCATGTTTGTCTCTGAATATAGTTCAGAATACCACATTATTACAGGGGAATTCCAGTAGTATATAGTAGCATATCTGAATATGAGAAAAAAAGACACTCCAAGAAGATAGAAAAATCCAGAGACAATAACAATTTTGAACTGAAGGTACTTAATGTGGAATACTTCAGGAATTACATTCTTAAAAAAATTATTTTTTCTAATTAAATGTAAAAAAATTTAACATTTTTTTAAAATGTTGAGATCCAACTTCTCTCCCTTCCTCTTATTCCATTTCTCCTTCCTGAGACAGTAAGCAATTTGATTTAAGAAATATAAGTGCAATCATGCAAAACATATTTACATATTAGCCATGTTGTGAACAAAAAAAAAAACAGCTCCAAGAGGGATGGGGTGGTGGGAAACACAAAGAAAATAAAGTGAATTATGCTTCAATCAGTGTATAGTTCTTTTCTAGAGGTGAATATAACTTTGTATCATAAGTCTTTAGAATTGTCTTGGATCATTCTATTGATGACAATAGCTAAACCAATCACAGTTGTTTGTCTTACAATATGGCTGTTACTGTGTACTATGTTGTGGTGTTACTCAATTCACTTTGCATCAATTCATGTAAGTCTTTTCAAGTTGTTTTTTTTTTCCTGAAGTCTGCTTGCTTGTCATTTCTTATAGCACAATAGTATTCCATTAAAACTATATACCACAACTTGTTCAGCCATTCCTCAATTGATGGTCATTCTCTTAATTTCCATTACTTTGCCAACACAAAAAGAGCTGCTATAAATATTTTTCTATTCATGGGTCCTTTTCCATTTTTACCTTTTGGGGATAAAGACTTAGTAGTGGTATTGCTGGGCTAATGTGTAGGAAGAGTTTTTATACACTTTTGGGCATAATTCCAAATTGCTCTCCAAATGATTGGATCAATTCACCCCCTCCAACATTTATCATTTTCTTTGTTCTGTCATATTAGCCAATATAATAGGTATGAGGTAGAAACCAGAATTTTTAATTTTGCATTTCTCTAATCAACAATGATTAAGAGGTTTTTTTTTTTCCTTTAGTGCTGTGAGGCTTGCAGGTCTTATTTCACAGGATGGGGTTTGTTAAAGTTGTCAAGAATAAGGCCTACTTCAAGAGATACCAGGTGAAATTCTAGAGAATGAAGGAGGGAAAAATGGATTATTTTGCATGAAAACACTTAGTAATCCAAGATAAGAACAATTTTAACACCCTGAAATACTGGATGATCATCTGGGTGACCAACAAAAACATTATCTGCCAGATTTCTTATCCCCTTATAGAAGGGGATATGATTGTTTTTTAAGCTTATGTCCATGAGTTACCAAAGTATGGTGTGAAGGTTGGCCTGAAAAATTATGCTGCTGCTTACTTCACCAGTGTACTGCTCCCTTTAATGCCAAGCAAAGACAACTTCCAAGGTTTGGATTACCAGCATAGCAAACTCCATTTATTCAGGAAACATTCACACAACAGAGACAGTCAAAATACAGTATAATTCATTTAGCAAGTAAGTTCTCAATTCAATTGCAAAGTGCCAAAATCCAAGTATCCCACCCCTAGATCAGTAGTCAAAGTAGCCCACTCCTGGGCAGTACATTCATTTAGTCTCTTCTTAAATGGAGAATAGTTTCCAATCATAAACAAAGTACATTCATTTAGTCAATCACAGAGCACCAAAAAGGCCAAAGGTTTCCCACCCCTGGACACTACTGTATTACAATACCATCCATTAACACCAAGCACTTTCTCAAAAGGGGCAGGAGAGCATAAAAGGCCATCCACCTTTAAGCTATAACAAGGTTAAGATATCATCTCAGCATTGAAAACCCAAGGAAAGGACCTTCTTTCATCTTGACCCAAGGAAAGCCCTCAGCAATCTCAGTTCCTGGGGAGATCAGGCTCAACAAAGCCAGTGTCCTCATCAACTCACTCTCTGCCTGTAGAACAGTCCCAGAACCCCTGAAAATATCAGCAAGGCCCTCTTCCAGGGTTTCTGTGAACATACCACAAGAAAATCCTCCTTCAGGGCTTCTGAACCAACATCCAGGTTCCAGGACCTCTACAACAGTAGCACTGTCCTTCACCAGCAGGTGAATCTTGCAAAACAACATCAAAACAGACAGACAAAATACCAGCATCACAGCCATGCTTCCTCAGTTCTTGGCATCTCCGGGTAGCAGTTCTCAAAAGGCCTGGGCAGCTCCAGCAGCTCTCAGCAGTCTTTCTCTTAGCAACTCAGGCTCCATTATCCTGGATACTGCTCTACAAAAGTTGTTCTGGCCTTCTCTGGGTTAGGCTTCTTTCTAAATTCATGGCTTCTCTCAGTTCAGCCTTCTCTCTTCAAGTCAACAAGTCCATTCCACAAGTGTGATTCACAAGCTCTGGGTTTTAATACTCAACCCAAAAATCAAGCCAATATGGGGGCATCTCCAAATTCCATTACCATTACACTGCCCCACAGACTTTTGAACAGATTTGGAAAGGACAAGATCTATGAAGTTCAGGTGGAAGTGACTGGAGAGGAGTACAAAGTGGAAAGCATTGACGGTCAGCCTGGTCCTTTTACATGCTACCTAGACACAGGTCTTGCCAGAACTACCACAGGAAACAAAGTCTTTGGGGCCCTTAAGGGATCTGTAGATAATGGCCTGTCTATTTCTCACAGTACCAAATACTTCCCTGGGTATGATTCAGAAAGCAAGAAATTCAGTGTTGAAGTAGATCATAAACACATCACAGGCCAAAATGTTGCATATTATATGCGTTATCTCAAGGAAGAAGATGAAGATGCATACAAAAAGCAATTCTCACAATACATAAAGAACAACATAACTCCTCCCATGATGGAGGAAATGTACAAGAAAGCTTGTGCTGGTATGAAGGAGAATCCAGTATATGAAAAGAAACCCAAGAGAGAAGGTAAAAAGAAAAGATGGAACCACCCCAAAATGTCCCTTGCCCAGAAGAAAGATTGCGTTGCTCAGAAAAATATTAATTTCCTCAGGGCCCAGGAAAGGGAAGCTGATAGTTAAAATATCAAAATCTGTAATTTCCTGTGAAGATTTTCATATTAAGACAATAAACTTATTGAACATCAAAAAAAGTGATAAGAATATTTTTTTTATCTGACTCTAGACAACTTTAATTTCTTCTTTTAAAAATTGCCTATTCATATCCTTTGAAACTTTTCAAATGGGCAATGTCTTCTATTCTTATAAATTTGTCTTGGTTCTTGATACATTTGAGAAATGAAGCTTTTATCAGAGATACATGCTATAAAAAAGATTTTTAGTGTTCTACTTTTATTCTAATTTTGCTTTCATTTGGTTTTGATTGTGCAAACATATTTAAATTTAATATTATCAAAATTATGGATTTTACATCTCAAAGTTCTCTCTTGTTTGGTCATAAATTCTTCCCTTATGCATAAATCAGAGAGGAAAACAATTCCATGTTCCCCTATTTTGCCCATGGTATCACCCTTTATGTCCAAATTCTACACCCATTTTGACTTTATCTTTGTATGTGGTGAAAAATATTGGTCTTTTCATAGTTTCTGCCACACTGTTTTCCAGTTTTCCCAGCATTTTTTGTTAAATAGTGAGTTATTATCCAACAAGGTGGAATCTTTGGTTTATCAACCAGTAGATTACTATGTTTATTTATTACTGTGTATTGTGTAACTAATCTTTTACACTTATCTAGCACTCTATTTCTTATCCAGTATCAGGTTATTTTGATTACTAGTTTAAAATATGGTTTGACATTTTCTTTCCTTTTTTGGTGAATTCAAACTTTTCACTTCTAGTACTGGTAATTTTTATTTCTTTTCTATTTTAAAAATTAAATTAGCCAGTTGTTTTACCCATTTTATTCTTTTCATAAAACCAGCTTGTTATATTTATTAGTTCAGTGGTTTTCTTTTAATTTTATTCTTTTAATTTGATTTTCAAGATTCCTAATTTAATATTTAATTGTTTTTAATTTGCACCTATTTTTAGGTTTGGTTTTTTTTTTTGGCTAAAGGCCCAATTTATTGATCTTCTCTTTCTCCATTTAATTAATGTGAACATGTAGATAAAATAAATGTTCCCTCGAGTACTGCTTTGGCTTCATCCCATACATTTTGGTCTTTTGTCTCATTGCCATTCTCTTTAATGAACTATTGTTTTTATGATTGGCTATTTGACATATATCTATATCTATCTATCTATCTATCTATCTATACATACATATATATACATATATATACATATGTGTGTGTGTGTGTGTATACACACACACACACACACACACATATACATATATATACATGGATTACTTAGTTTCCAATTGGGCTTAACCTTTCTTTACATTGAATATAATTTTATTGCATTGTGATCTAAAAAGAATGAATTTAATATTTCTGCTTTTCTGCATTTGATTGTGAGGCTTTAATAGCCTGATAGATGGTCAATTTTGTTTAAATGGTTTGAACCACTGAGAAAAAAATATATTCCTTTCTATTCTCACTCAGTTTTCTCCAGAAGTATGGCATATCTAAATTTTCTAACACATTCATCTTCTTAACTTCTTTTTTTAAGAACTTTTTTGGTTAGATTTCTCTAGCTCTGAGAAGGAAAATTTGAGGTCCCTCCTTGTATAGTTTTACATGTGTATCTTACTGTAACTCACTTAATTGTTTCTTTAAAATTTTTGATACTATGCCATTTGGTGCAAATAAGTTGAATATTGATATTACTTAATTGTCTATGTTAAATTTTACCAAGATATAATTTCCTTGCTTATCTCATTTAATTAGATACATTTTTTTCTTTTGCTTTGTCTGAGATCATTATTCCTTACACTGCATTTTTTTTTACTTAATTTGGAGGATATTAGATTCTGCTCCAGCTCCTTACATTTATTTTGTGTTTGTCTCTCTGCTTCAAATGTGTTTCTTATAAACATATTATAGAGTTTTGGTTTTTAATCCATTCAGCTATTGCTAGTGTTTTATGGACAAGTTCATCCCATTCACATTATGATTACTGTTAATTTCCATCTACCCAATTTTTTTCAGTTAAATTTATTTTTATTCTTATTTAACACTTTTATTTTGCCCAGTTATATGTAAAAACAATTTTAACAATCATTTTACAAAATTTGAGTTTCAAATTCTCCCCCTTCCTTTCCTCCCTGCCTCCCTCCCCCCCCCCCCCCATTGAGAAGGCAAGCAATTCAATATGGGTTATAAATGGGTAGTTATGCAAAACATTTCCATATTTGTCATGGTCTGAAAGAAAAAATAAATTTAAAAAAACTCAGGAAAAGGTAATAAATAAATAAATATGTTTCAGTTTGTATTCAGACACCATCAGTTCTTTTTCTGGGGATGGATAGTATTTTTCATCATAAATCTTTCACAGTTGTGTTTGATTGTTGTATGACTAAGAATAGTTAAGTCATTCACAGCTTATCATTTAAAACATTGCTGTTACTTTGTACACAGTGCATTTCATTTTGCATCAGTTCAAGTAAGTCTTTCCAGGTTTTTTTGAGAGCATCCTACTCATCATTTTTTAGCATAATAGTATTCCATCATAATCACTCACCAAAATTTGTTCAACCATTCCCCAGTTCATAGATATCTCCTCAATTTCCAATTCTTTACCTCCAGAAAAAAGAAGCTGCTACAATTTTTTTTTTGCCTATATAGGTCCTTTTCCTTTTTGTTTTGCTTTTTATCTCTTTTGGGATACAAATCTAGTAGTGATATTGCTAACTCAAAGGACAGGCATCATTTTATAGCCCTTTGGGCATAGTTCCAAATTGCTCTATACAATGGTTGAATCCCTTCACAACTCCAACAATGCTTTAATGTCTCATTTTATCCCACGTCTCCTCCAACATTTGTCATTTTCCTTTCCTGACCTAGTAGTCAACCTAATATGTATTAAGTAGCACCTTTAAAGTGTTTTGCTTCTGACTACTCCCTTGCCCAATCTTACCTAACTTCTATCTCCCTCTCAGTCTGTCATTCTCTCCCCCTCCTACTTTCCTATAGGGTAAGATAGATATCTTTGCCTATTTGATTGTGCATTATATTTCCTCTTGAAGTCAATTATGATGACAGTAAGGTTCACTTACACACCCTCACATCATTTTTTGTGAGTTCTACCACTCTAGAATTTGTTTAGAGTAATTTACAAGTCTTTGTAGGGGTTTGGGGAAGAGAACTGGTGAATCCCTGCCTTTACTAAGCCATCTTGACTCCATCTCCCAATTTTTACTTTTTAAGGAGTTGTTTTCTTCATTGAATTTTATATATCTTTTTTTCTTTTCATTTTTGTGCTTCCTTTACCAAGTTGTTGACTCTTTTCTCATTATTCTCTTGTTTCACTTTCATGTCTTTTCCTAATTTCTCATATACATCTTATTTATTTTTTTAAAATCCTTTTTGAGCTCTTCCAGGAATTCTTTTTTCATTGAGGCTTTACAAATAGCAGTTTTGACATTGTTGTCCTATTTTGAGTTTATTTTAATTTTCCTTGTCACCCTAATGTTAAAGTTGGGCTCTTTTCCTGTATTGAAAGGTATATTATCCTAAGCTTCCAGGTTTTTCTGCTCTTGTTTTCAGAAATTTTTCTGAGGACTTGTAAGTTTTCGATTCATCCAAGATGGTATGATCTAAGGAGATGCATGGCCCCTGTTCTCTTGACTTGTGCTCTGCTATATGAATGACAGCAAGCATTCTTTTTTGCCCTGGGCCTGTATGAATAGGATCCTCACTTCCTTGTGGTATCATGTTCTAGTGTATTAGTGTTTCTCCTCACCCTGGGACTATGGTGTGGGTTTATGACCTGAATCTTTGCCTGAGTAATGTAACAGAGTCCTGTCTCTAGTATCAGCCAAATGTCCCCTGTAATTTCCTTCCTTCCTTCCTTCCTTCCTTCCTTCCTTCCTTCCTTCCTTCCTTCCTTCCTTCCCCCTTACCACATGTAGGCTGAGAACTCTGAAAGTCACTGGTCCTGATTCAATTGTCCCCAAGGTTTCCACTGGCTTATTGGAGGCAGGGCCTGCTGTTGGTTTGTATTGGACAATAGACCTTTCTGCTGTCTTATGCTGAGCAAACTGTTTCTCCCCATCCTTTTGTTAGTTATGCTACTCCAGAATTCATTTTAAGGTATTATTTTAAAATTGTTTTCATGGGGATTTGGGAAAACTTAGGCTATTTCTTGCCTTGCCCCATCATCTTTGCTCTTTCCTCTGTTTATTACAATCAAATTTAAAAATATTTATTGAGTACATACTATTTTCAGGGCACTATGCTTGGCATTGGGAGAAATATGATGTTGAAATTAGATATGAATCATTTACTCATTGGACTTATATTCTACAGGTTCAAAAGGAAATAGAAGTATATCACAAAATAATATGCAATAAGCCTATTAGTTGGAGGAAATAGAGTGATATGTAAGAGTGCAAAAAAAGATTATTACAAAAAGAGGTCAGAGAGTTTTCATGGAAGAAAGAGCATTTGAGTTTGATTTCAAAGGAATTGAATGGAAATTTTTCATAGAAGGGAGAAGAAAGATTTTGTAGTCAAAGAGAAGAGTGTAAGGAAGGACATGGATGTGCATAGTCAGGGGATAAAAAAAATAGTATCATTTGGTTTGAGCATGGAGTATGTGATGAGTAGTCAGGTTCTAGCGCAAAATCTAAAACAGCAACTGCCACCAAAATAGCCACAACAAAAACCAAAAACATTAGCAGGTTAAAACAATGATACAATTCTAAGAAGATCAAATGTAGTAGAATAAATACAGTAAAGGCAATAAAGATAAATATAAAGTCCCATCCATACTCAAATAGATATTTCATATCATAGCCAGAGGAATGTTTCTACAATCACATAAAAGAAAGTGAGCTAGCGCTCACCAATTTTCAATGGCTATTCACTGTCCAAAGGATAAGCTTTAAAAATCTCAGTCATTCATTCATCAAGAATCTAACCCCCAAATTGTTTTCTAACCACATTTCTCTCTATTCCCCTACACATACATTTTGCTTTAGTCAAAATTATGTAATCAATTTATCACTAAGGCACCACATGCTTTTCTGATGTGGAGACTCTGAGAATAATATTCCTTTTTCCCATGATGTCCTCACTCCCCTACTTCATTTATTGAACTATAAGGACCTCTTAAGCATAAACTCAATTTCCGTTCATATCACTGAAGAAATCATTGGGCCCCTGATGATCATTTTCTCAAATCTAGCAACCTGTAGTATATGTTTCACTTGTTATGCTGCCTTACACTGTGGTTATTTGTTTCTAAGTTTCTCATAATCCCAGTTAGATTGTAAGTGAAGGATGTCAGGGACTTATATCTCATAATTTTTTTTTCTCATAATATGTACTACATGAGTTCTGTAAATATGTATTAGCAATGGTGATGACAACAATGATAACAATGATAGAATTAATTCTGACTATCTGGAGAATCATATACTTGAACCAATTACCAATTGTACCTTCTTGATTATCATGTAATGGCAAGCTCAGTATAGCAATTGTCAGAAGGTCCCTGCCTGGAATTTGTTTTTAACTATAGATAGAACTTTAAGCAAGTAATTGAACCTCTTTTAGTAGTTCCTGTATCTCTAAAATTAAAGCGTAAGTTAGATGTCTTTTCATGTGCTTTCCAAATTCAAAATTCTATAGTTCTGTGATGAGATCATTGTGTGGCATAGAATCAGATGCACCATTAAGACAGATTCCATCTACAGACTTGTTTACAGTCCTGACCTTTCTGCCACAAAAAGGTATTAAATTCACACAGCTTGTCTTTATCTTCACAATGATCAGTACATAAGAATTTATTAAGTACTGACTATCTCCCAGAAACTATACTAAGCACTGGTGACAAAAAATAAAAATGAAACACTTCCTGCCCTCAAATGAATATATATGTGGAGGAAATTATATGTCAAGTAAATAAAAATAATTTGGGAGTATGACAGTAGAATTTCAGGAGCATTGGGGTGTCCAATGAGATATATCATTTTGGCAATATTCTAAGAAGTGCCAGAGAAAACTGGGTATATTCCAGATATGTGACATTGCCTGTGAAAAGGCAAAGATATGGGAGACGAATTGACCTGAGTGAGGGAAAGCCAACTAAGTAGTTTGGCACAAATGTGAATAATGTGCCATAATTTGAGAAAGGTAGGTTAGAGGCAGGTTGTGAATGGCTTTAAATGTCACTTAGAGTAGATTATATTTGATCTTAAGGGAAATTGTGGGCCACCAGAGATTTTTGCATGTGTTTAGGATCTTTACCTTAGGAATGCCATTTTGATAACAGTATGGGAAATGAATTGGAGGCAGGAGAGAGGTGAGGGAGAGAAACCAATTAGCAGGTTATGGCAGTGATTTATGAAAGAGGTAATGAAGACCTTAATTTGGATAGTGAGTAGAGAAAGAAGTGACGGATATGGGAGATTTTGTGGAAGCAAAAATGACAAGATTTAGCAATGGTCTGGATAAAAGACTGGGGGGAAAATGGGAAGGGGAAGTGTGAAAAAAATTCATATTTATAAAGAAACTATTCAAGGCTAAGCAGCATAAGTGTTATTTATGATGCAACATATAATCAAGTTGAAATCAGAATTATGTACAAAACTAAAAGAAGTTGATGACCAGTATCCCATTTGAAACATTAGTTGTATGTATTCTTGTTGCCGTAGTTACTTACAGTTATAAATTATTCTGACAGTTTCACAAGATGAAGTTCCTCTGCTTTATGTACTAATATGACAAATATGTGATTGGAGATACTTACTGCCAATGACTTTCCACCTTGTGCTAGAACCTTCCTGTGTTTATCTCAGTTAAGAAACAGGTGTGCTAGATGTATAAAAGCAAAAAGAAAAAGAAAGAAAAGAAAGCATTGAGCTGAGCATCAAACTAAATATTTTTAGATTCCAATGGTTGAGTGAGCTTTTGTGATTTATTTTCATAGGTTCCTACTTTCAACTGACATTGCACTAAAGATGAAGGATCTGAAAAAAAAAAGTATTTCAGGCTTCTGCTTGAGACAAAACCATGGAAGAATTGAACATGCTGTGAAATAAAATATTTCTATATACAATTTCAGCAGTGTATTTTGAGTATGGAAGTTCTTTTTCAATGAGCCAAATTCTGCCTCAGCTCAAAATATTTTTTAAAAGAAAAAAACACAAAAAGAGAAACATCTAACCACATTTTCTTAGACATTGAGAATTCCACTGAGTACAAGGAAGTAATGATGTACTCAAGATCTGAAGGGGCATGTAGGTGACACAGTGAACAGAGTGCTGTCCTTATACTCAGGAAGACTCCTTGAGTTCAAATCTGGCCTTGGACACTTATTTACTGTGTGACCCTAGGTGAGATACTTAACCCTGCTTGCTTCAGTTTTTCAACTTTAAAGTGAATTGGAGAAGGAAATAGCAAACTACTCCAGTATCTTTGCCAAGAAAACCCCCCAAAAGTAGTGATGCTGAGTCAGGTGCAACTGAAAGAAAAACAACTAAACAACAACAGAGAGTTAATTGAAAACCTAATAATGACTGATTTCTCCCAGAGAATAAATTCATTACTCAAAGAATCTAGTTCAACGTAGCACTGAAGCCTGTCATCTAATGCCCAACCATATTAAACTTGCTCTAAGCTACTTATATATCACTGGGATAGAATAGTGTGTCCTATCACACATTTAGGAAGAGATTTCTTTACATGTATTAGATTGTAAGCCTTTCATAGCAAAACTTGTATGCTCTTTGTCATATTCACATCATTTCCGTAGAGCATCAAACAGGCCTCCTTCACCTCCTAAATCAGCGGTTATCAACCTATGGCTTATGTTTAATTTAAATACATCCTGAATATCAGATATTTACATTACAATTCATAACAGTAGCAAAATTATAGTTATAAAGTAGCAATGAAAATAATTTTATGGTTGGGGGTCACCACAACATGAGGAACTGTATTAAAGGATCATGGCATTAGGAAGGTTGAGAACCACTGTAAATCATCGACATACTTGTCTTCAAGGTTTTCTATAATCTGTCCCTACTTTATTTCAGAATCACAGAACCTGACCTCAGAGGTTCTCTAGTGCAACCTACCCCTAAATAGTAATCTTTTCTCTAATATTCTTGAAAAGTTATTATCCAGCCTCTACTTGAAGACCTCCAACAAGATGAAAACTACTGTTTCTCTAGGTAGCCCCTTATACTTTTATATAGCTTTAATGATAGGGAAGCATTTTATTACTTCGAGGTGAAGCTGTCTCCTTTGCTATGTACTTCAACTCATTTCTCATTATTTTGCCATCTGAGGATAGTATGTTCAGTTTACCTCCTATTATTCTGTAGTATGAACTTTTTGCTTTGAGTGTGATCTACTTAATGACCTACACAAACCATGCTTTTCCCCAGTTCACCTCTGTTACTCATCTAATGTTATTACCTCTACCTGTGATGTCTTTGCCATCTTCCTATATCCTACTAATTCTTCAATGTTTTTATTCAAGGTTCAATTCCTCCATGAAAACTTCCCTGATTATCACCATTCTTAACCTATCTCCCTTATGGAAACCTTTCTATTTCTTTTAGGCAATAGTGCATAATATAGAATGAGATTTTATAGTTGTTTTATGTTAGTTTTATCTCTTCACCCTGATCTTCAGACCCTTGAGGGCATGGTTTACAACCCTTTCGTATCCCTCAGAAAACCTGACACAGCATTAATGTTCCAGTATTTATTCAACAAATACCCATTGTTTGAATGTTTAGTTGGTGAGCAGTCTTCCTCACCATCTAGAGAGCAAGGTTTCATTTCTGGACAGCTTATACAATGAACATATAGATGGTAGCTTAGAAATTTTCTAGTGCAACACCCTGATTTTTCAGAGAAGCACACAAAGAGCCATAGAGAAGTGATCTACCCAGGATTATGCAGACAAGTAAGTAGCAAAGCTATATTCTGTTCTAGGATTCTTTATTCCAAATTCAATATTATTTCCACTATAGAAGGTTAGATATTTTCACTTTCAGGTAAATATCTGTATTGATTCCTGTGTAAATGACTTATATTGTACCCTAAATCTCATTTTATCTATGCTGGCATGACAGATTAGCTTTCAAATTTCTCAATCCTTACCCTAACATTGTGTTCTCTCTGTGATTTTATTTCACTCCCTTGTTGATTACAGGGTTCAGTCTATCTCCCCACAACTTCCAACCTATGCTTTGCACAGTTATTCTTTGCCACCACTGTCCCAGACGGTAACCCTTTTGTGATCAAAAAGCCACCTGGGGAAACGATAATTGTATACTTTTGGCATCTACCTCACATATGACCTAAAATTATAATGAGCTAGAGATAACATTTTTTTAAATCTCCAAATAAAAATGATACCTTTGAAAGCAAATGTCCACTTTTAGTAAATAACTGACTTACATATAAAGAATGAACATATGGGGTGGGGGTGGGGGTGGAGATAAGATGGCAGAAAGGAAGCAGCAGCTCTTCCAAGCTCCTCCAAGAATTCTGTCGCTAAAAGCTAAAAAGTGAATGTGAATGGATTTAAGAGTGACAGAACCCATTGGGAGATGGAGCAGGGCAGATCCCCAGCCCAGAAAAATGCCTACTCAGATATGGGCAGGGAGAAAGGCGAGCACACAGGAGCTGCACAAGTGCGGATCTGAGAGCACAGTACAGCAGACTGAGAAGAAGCCCCAGCCAGCCAGCAGACTCACCCAGCCAGAGGGATATGGAGCCATCTCACCACATGACAGAGGATCATGAGAGCTGGGTAGGAGAAAACTCCAGGCCGACAGCAGGGTCAGCAGCTTTTCCTGGGGCTAACAGCCCACAGCCTGGATGTTTAAAAGCTACATACCCAAAATTCCAGAAGTCAAGATGGAGGAATAAAATTTAGTTGCTCTGATCCCCTCTCCCTGACTTAGAAAAGTTCAGAGTTAAATGCCCCACCCAGAGTAAAATCTTGAATTAGTAGAAACAGCCTCAGGCTTGGGTGTCACTGAGGAAAGGGGAAGGGAGAGAGTATGGAGTCTAAGCCCAGGAGGGTGGAGCCAGCAAGCCCTAACAACAAAAGCCCAGGTGTGCTTTAGTACCACCTGGCCAAGCAGCGGACTGCAGCCCTGCTCTGACCTTCAGCTAGCCTCCTGCTATTGAGCTTGCCTGAGCTATAGCCCAGAGACACAGAGGTGGAAACCTGAAGGAGCCAGACCAAGCCTCCCCCACAGGTTACTCTGTAAGCCTCAGGGTAACTCAGAGGAAACATTGAGAGTCCTGGCCTTGACCTTAGTCCAGTCACTCAGACACAACAGTTCACAAAGTTAACAACCAAAACCCTACCTTCCAAGCTGAGAAGCTCAATATTTCTGTACCCGAGAAGCAGATACCCACTCTAAAAATCCAGGACATAGGCAACCACAATGGGCAAGAAGGAAACTGCAAAGGCTAGGACCATCAAATATTTTTATAGGGAGCAAGAACAACCAAATTCAGAAGGCAACATGGACTCTATACACACAGTGGAGACCATAGAAGGAAATGAGGATTGGTCTCAAGCCCAAAAAGCTTTCTTGGAGGACCTCAAGAGGGATTTCAAAAATGAAATTAGAGAGGTAGGAGATAAATTTAAATCTTCAGTGACCAAATTGGAAAAAAAAATCTCACTGAAGAAAACAAATCTTTAAAAAGTGCAATTGGAGAACTAGGACAGGAGGTCCAAAATCTACCTGGAGGAAATACCTCCCTAAAAATGAAAACCAAATATATGGAAAAGGCAATTCAAAAATTAATTGAGGAAAATTATTCACTAAAAATTAGAATCAGTCAAATTGAAGGTAAGATCTCTATGATGCAGCAAGAGCCAGTCAAACAAAACATAAAGATAGACAAATTATAAGAAAGTGCAAAATATCTCACTGGAAAAACAACTTACCTGGAAAAGAGATCCAGGAGAGATAACCTAAGAATTTTCAGCCCACCAGAAAGCCATGATGAAAAAAGCAGCCTGGACAGCATCCTCCAAGAGATTGTCAAAGAAAACTGTCCTGAGTTCTTAAAATCAGATGGGGAAATAGTCATTGAAAGAATTCACCAATCTCCTCCTGAAAGTGATCCTGAATTGAAAACTCCAAGAAATATACTAGCCAAATTCCAGAGCTACAATGTCAAGGAGAAAGTAATGAATACAGCCAAAAAGAAACAATTCAAATACCATGGAACTACAGTCAGGATTATACAGGACTTAGTAGCTGCTACATTAAAAGACTGGAGGGATTGTAATGTGATATTTCATAAAGAAAAAGAGCTAGGACTGCAAACAAGAGTCAACTACTCGGCAAGACTGAGCATATTCTTTCAGGCAAGGAGATGGCCATTTAATGAAATACAGGACTTAACAGACTTTCCCTATGAAAAAGCCTGAGCTCAATGAAAAATTTGATCTCCACTTCCCAGACCCAAGAAAGACATAAAAAGCTAAACAAGGAAAACATACACTCACACACACATACACACAGAGATGCTCACACAAGCTCATAACTTGGGACTCAATAAGAGCAAACTGTTTATATCCTTTTAAGAGAAGCAGATACCTGTCAATACTGAAATTTATATAAGTATTTGACACTTAAAAGGGATGTACATAGAAAGAAAGTGTGCTTATAAGTGAACTAATCTGAAGATTTAAAAAAAAACCTATTAAGAGGAAGAAAGGAATTGTAATGAGAGAAAAGAAAAGGTAGAGGCAGAAGATGGTAAATTATGCCACAAGAAGAGTCATAAATACATACTAAAATGGAGGGGTGGGAAGGAAGGAGACGAGCATCATATGATCATTACTCTCATTGGTTCTTTTTTAAAGAGGGATCAATACAAACAGTCAAGTTTAGATTCTAACATGAAGAGACACAAAAACTCATAACAATAGAGGGAAAATAGGGAGGGAGAGGAGCAATGTATGAAATTTGCTAACATTGGTTTGGGTTCAAGGAGAGATTAACATAGTCTGTTAAAAATAAAAATCTTTTGTGCCCTACAAACAGTAGGAGGGATAAGGGAGGAATTTGTAAGAAGGGGGAGGGTGGTCAGAAGGGGGGAAAAAAGTAGTAAGGGGAAAGAGTAGGTGAAGAAGGGAGGACACAGAGAGGGAATACAGAGGGAGGGGGCTGTCAAAAGGAAAACTGTTAAGGAGGGGAAGGGAAAAGGAAGACACAAAGGTACAAGCAGGGGTGTTAATAAGATGGAGGGAAAGACAAAGATAGTAATCATAACTGTGAATGTGAATGGGATGAACTCTCCCATAAAACAGAGGCAGAGAGCAGAATAGATTAAAAACCACAATCCTACAATATGCTGTCTACAAGAAACACATTTGAAACAAGGGGATACGCACAGGGTAATGGTAAAAGGATGGAATAGAATATGTTTTGCCTCAGTGAAAGTAAAAACAACAGGAATAGCAATCTCTATCTCAGATAAAGCAAAAGCAAAAATAGATCTAATTAAAAGAGATAAGGAAGGAAACTACATGCTGCTAAAATGAATCATCAAGAATGAAGCAATAGGGGGGCGGAGCCAAGATGGCGGCGTAGAAGCAGCAACATATCGCAGCTCTCACATAGCCACCCCAAAATACCCATAAAATAGGACTCTAAACCAATCCTGGAACTCCAAAACGCACACAAAGATACTTCCCACTAAAGTCAGCTCAGCTACGAGGAACCATATCAGCACTGCGAACCGAAACAAGCCTGGCCTGAAGCCGCGGCTGTGCCCCGGGGGCGGCTGGACGGGAGGAGCGGATGAGCTGAGAAGCTTCAGGTGAGCGGATTAGCGGCAGCTGTGAATGGGAATTGTGAAAGGGGGAGATAAGCAGTCTGGCCAGAAGGCCTCCAGAGTGGAAAAGCGAAAGGCAGAGGTTTTGCACCCACCTCAGCTTTGCAGCTTCCCGCCGCGGCCTGCAGAC
>JAQQSU010004550.1:0-14049 GCA_028627135.1 Pseudochirops cupreus
GAGATTCTGAGGGCTTGCCTGGAGTGAAGATGAAAGAAGGAACTTTCCTTGGGTATTCAATGCTGAGTTTAACCTTGTAATTTAAGGGTGGATGGCCTTTTGTGTTCTCCTGCCCCTTTTGAGATTCAAGGGTGGGAAGCCTTTGAGTGATTGACCAAATGAATGTACTTTATTTATGGTTGGAGACTAATCTCCATTTGAGAAGAGACTTTTGAGTGACTAAATAAAGGTACTGTCTAGGGGTGGAGTAGTACCTGGATTGAATTAAGAACTTGCTAAAGGAACAAGTCATACTGTATTTTGACCTTTTCTGTTCTGTGAATGTTTGCTGAATAAATGGGGTTTACTATGCTGGTTATCCAAAACTTGGAAGTTCCATTTGCTTGGCATCACAATTTTATACTAACTGTCAACCCTGAAAAATAAAATAAAACAAAAGAGCTCATAGAGGTTATAAGCAAAAGGGTTTCCTTGTTCCACCAAAGAAGGGAAACTAGACATGTATCTTGGGGTCTCCTCAAATACCAATAAGACCAAAGGAATTGAGGTTAAGATTTGACAAGTATAGTTGTGGCTAAACAAAGAATAAAGTAATGAAGTATGACCACAGCAGTGACGTGGAAGAGCAACAACGAGGTAATTTTGCTTACTGAGAAAAAGTCTATTCATACCAGGGCTTCATGACCCAAAAGTGGTTCCTACAGGTGCTTATTTCAGTTCACAGTCCACCTGGGCCTGATTTGAGGCAATTCTGTGATTTGGCTACAGCAGAGTTCATCTAGACGAGGGTGAGCACTAAGTATTATTGTTTTGCCAAGCTCAGGATACAGGATACTTGCTGGGCCTTAGCTCTGGGAAACAAGTTGTCTTCTAAGAATAAGATAACAGAGGAGTACTAATCAGCAACATGGAGATGATAGTTGAATGCATCACAGCTGATAAGAACAGCATTTTAAATAGAATAGAGGGAAAAGAGAAGAGAGTCTAAGAAGTAGCACTTTGGGATACCCAAAAGTGGGCATGCCCTTCATTAAGATTCAGCAAAGGAAAATGATAAAGAGTGGTAAGATAGGAAAACAAAGATGGTAAAAAGAGGAGTGGTCTTGAGGTAGAGGTCCTGACAGAGTTTTTCTGTGAAGATATATAAAAGACATCATTATATGGCATCTTTGCTTATCCCATTAGTCTACCACATAGATCCAATAAAAACAGCTTGATTTTCATTCATTTCAATTTTTAAAAATCCTTCCTTCAGCAGGTATCAACCATAAGACACCTAGGGCTAATTTGATCAAATTCTGTGAGTTGGTTGCAGCAGAGTTCATCAAGAGAAGACCTATTGGGTATCTGTACCTGGATGCCTTTTAGACATCTTAAACTCAATATGTCAAAAAGAGAACTCATTATCTTTCTCCCCCAAACCTGGCTTCTTTCTAACTTTCCTCTTTTTGATAAGGATATCATAATCCTTCTAGAGACCCAGGTTCACAATCTAGTTGTCATCCTCACTCTCTTTCACCCATCATATCCAATCAGTTTTCAATTCCTATTTTTCTTCCTTTGTAATATCTCTTGTATATCCTCCTTTCCCTCTTATGATACTGCTGTCACATTACTGTAAGCCATCATCACTGAATGCCTTAGACAATAGAAATAACTTCATGTTTGGTCTCCTTGTCTCAGATCTCTCTCCACTACAATCCTTCCTCTACTGAGCTCTCAAACTGATTTTTCAAAAATATAGGTATGATCTATATCTATCACCACCTACTCACTAGTAAATATACTCTACTTTTTCCATATTATCTCCAGCATAAAATAATTTTGGCATCAAAATAACTTCATAACCTGGCCTCTTCCTACCTTTCCATTCTACTTTACTCCCCTCCAAGTCCAGTGACAATGACTTCATTTTGGTTCCGCACACAAGACACTCTATCTCCTGACTGCAGGCATTTTTAACGACTACAATGCCAACTGGATTTCTCTTCCTTTTCATCTCTGCGTTTGGTTTTCTTTCGAGTCCCAGTTAAATTGCGCTTTCTCAATTCTAGAAAGATCAATCGGTCTTACTCATAATTCCTTCTATTTTTATTCTATTGTGTATCTGGGTTTCACATGGTGGTTTGCATGTTGTATCCTCCATTAGACTGTGAGCTTCTTGAAAACAGACTACATTTGCCTTTTATGTTTTGTAAACCTGCACTAGCACAGTGCTTGGTACATGAGAGGTACATAATAAATACTTGTTGATTGACAATTTTTATTCTTTCCATTTACATTATTGCAATCACTCTGGATATTATTTGCCTGGCTCTGTATTGTTTCCTCTACCTTAATTCATGGACATTCCCATATTCCTCCACAATCTTTATATTTGTCATTCCTTATGATCCATTAATAATTGCATTACTTTCATTCCTACTTTTTTATTGCTATTATCTAATTGATGGACATCTAATTTGTTTCCTGTTCTTAACTACTACAAAAATTGTCACTACTACTTTTAGTGAAGATGGAATTTTTTTATTCCTCATTATTTACCTATTTTGAATTTTTAGGTAGCAGTAAGATCTTTGGATTAAAACTTATAGACATTTCAGTCATTATCAAAGAGACATTAAAGTGGACCTAAGATTAGAGAAATCAGATCTAAGGTCTGTGAAATCTCATATTTTTCTATCCAAGTGTCATTAAAGGATTTTTGTCATAATTATCATGAAAATTACGTCATGGTGGCCAACACACTTATTTTAAGAGAAAAATTTTGGAAACACACTGTTCTCAGGACTTGGATATGAAATATTGTCAAAAACAGTCTATATTTCTGGATTTCTCCTGACACATACTGAGTTACAGACTTACAGATCTATTTACTATTTTCCAAACTCAAGCTGCCATCTCCTGACACATTTTCTTTTATATGGTCTTGGTCTACATGCACATAAAGAAGTTTTTTTTTTTTCTCCCAATTCTTCATTTAATCCTTTTCTTCCTTCAAGACAATGTAGAGGTCATCTCTTGTTAGAAATCAGATGACTCACTTATGTATTAGGGCTATTTCCCCCTTCAAATGAGCAATTGTAAGGGAATTTGATGATCTTCCTTGCCCCTTAATGGACCTCAAGTGAATGGGCTTGATTGGGGGGAGGCTTGCTTTTTCAGGAAGGCCCACATCTTTCGTTACTTTATAATTAGGCAGGGGTCACAAAGGTTGTGATGTCCTCTGACCCTTAAAAGAGGTATATATACTCTGAAGTGAGGTTTTTCTTATGGGAAGAATTGTGTGATTTTGCCAGATGAGACTCTGGGTAAGCATTGAGTCCCCTGGCTTTGAAAACCCAGATGTTGGTGTTTCTCTCTTTGGTAACTATGTATGTATGTAATGGTGAGACAGCTAGAAGTCCTGGCTGTTGGTCTGTTTAATTGTGTTATTTTTCTCTGTCTGTATTTTTTGTCTGCTTGTAATTTCTGTAGTTCAGAGTGCTGAATTTTTCCCCTGAACTAAGGGAATAATATATACATACATATACATACACATATACATACACATATAACTATTCACACATACATATATACACATATGTGTATATGTGTATATATATATATACACACATGCATATATAAACAAACATACTTATATATGTATACATATATAGACACATATATACATATATATGTATACATATGTGTGTGCTTAAAGATTGTTTACCCCTTTAAAATTGCTTTCCTTTAGTAAAGCAGATTGAAGAACCTCTGCTAGCAGTCATCCTGGGTATGCTAGGAGGCTTGCAGTTACACTTATATATCCTTGTCTGTGAACATGTTGTTCTTTCAACAGAATACTGTCTCTATGACAACAGGCATGTGGTGATGGTGGCCTGCAGAAATCTTGGGGAGAAAGATAATGAGTTTATTTTTTGACATATTGTATTTAAGATGTCTAAAAGGCATCCAGGTCCAGATACCTAACTGGCAAATCTCTATGCTAGTGTGGAGATAAGGAGAGAGGTTAGAGCAAGATAAGTAGATTTGGTAATCATCAGCATGAAAATGATCATTGAATCCATTGTAACTGATAAGAACAGCATTTAAAAAAAAATAAAGGGAAAAGAGAAGAGAACCCAAGAAAAAACACTTTGGAATAACCAAAAGTGGTCATGACTTTTGTTAAAATCCAGCAAAGGAGAATGATGAGGAGTGGTAAGATAGGAGAATGAGGATAGGATAGTAAAATGAAAACCTAGAAAGAACTGAGTATCAAGGACAATTGGGTTATTAACAGTGTCAATGGCTGCAGAGAGGATGAGGGGGACTGACAAAAACCATTAGTTATAGCAAATAAGAGGTAATTGGTATCTTTGAAGAAAGCAATTTCAGTTGAAAGGTGACATCAGAATTTGGATTGTAAAGAGTTAAAAGTGAGAAGAAAGGACATGGAGACACCTTCTTAAGAAATCCTCAAGAAGTTTAACCACAAAAGGGAGGAAAGAATTGTGACATTTAGCAAGGATGAATGTCTCAAAGGAGGTTTTTTGAGGATGGGGAGCTATAGGCAATGTTTGTAGGCAGTAGTGATGAGGTCAATTGACAAAGAGAAATTGAAGATAAATGAGATTGTGGAGATGGTAGATGTGTTGATTTGTTAAAGGAGTCAGGATAGAATGGTATCCCTTGTTCACACAGAGGAGTGTGCATTGGGAACAAAAGAGGCAAGAAGGCATGTAAGAAAAGAGCAAAGAAGAAGATTTCAGAAGAACATATTTGAATGAGAGGAGATGAGAAAGAGGGAAGAAGAGGGAGCTTTAACAAAATGGCCTCATTTTTTTTTTCTACTGAAATATGGGGCAGAGTTCTCAGGTGAGTCAGGGTAAAAAGAAGCATTGAGAGGATTGAAGAATGTTGAAAGGGTTTGAAAATCTACTGTGGTGAGTATGACAGTGAGTCAATTAAGCAATGGAAGATGGGAGATATTATTTCAAAGCTTCAGAGAAACGATAGAGATCATCTATACAATGCCTATAAGGTATTCCTTCCTCACCTCTATCTGTCAGAATCCATGAATTTCTTTGAAGTTCAATTTAATTGCCCCCTTATTCACGAGTCTTTTTTTTCTTTTGCCCCATCAGTTGTTAGTATTTCCTTCTCCCTGATCTATATCTTTATTTATTTTACATAGATTTAGATATATATGTATATACATATATGTACATACACAAATTTATACATATATGTATAAAACACATGTGTATAAACACATGTAATTTTGCCATTGTATACTAACTGTACATGACAGTCCTAGGAGCATGGTAGATACTTTTAATAAGCATTTGTTGATTGGATGGTTGCTACCAAAATAATGGTATCTGTCATATTCCTTCTAGCCTGACTCCCTGACTTCTTCCTTGCTTTCCTTCATTCTTTCATTTGGTAGATAGGGACTAATATGAGGCACTTAAGTAAGGTACTAGAAATACATTAGAGAATAATGATGAACAATGACGACAACTAGTATTTATACGGTGCTTCAAGGTGTGCAAAGTGCTTTATAAAATTATTTCATTTTATCCTCACAACAATTACAGATCATACCTGCTATTATCAGTTGCATTTTAGAGATGAGAAAACTGAGACAGAGCTTAAGTGATTTATTCAGGATCACACAATTAAGAAGTTTCTGAGTATGGATTTGAACTCAAGTACTCCTGACTCCAGGTCCAGCATGCTTTTTGCCATGATATATACATGTACCTACCTTATACTTTAGAAACCTTAGAAAACTAGTTACCATATTCCATCTGTAACTGATTGGTCTGAATTGTCATGAAAAAAAAAAAAGATTTCCCTAGGTGTCTTCCCTCACTCCTTCCAGCATTTACCTTTCATGTGTTGGCTTCCCCAATTAGATTGTAAGTTCTTTGAGGTCAGAGATTGTTTTTATTTTTCTTATTTGTATCCCTTTTGCTCAGCACAGTGGCTGGCATATAGTAGGTGCTTAATAAATGTTTGTTGAATCAAATCAAATTGTCTCCTGTTCCTTGATTAACTCTACTCATCTTATCAAATCATTTTTCTGATGCTAACAGATCATTGTAGATCCTATTATTTTTTTCTTTGAGCTTTTCTTGAAATTCTGAAAATATCTTTTAGAATAACATACTAATTGTCTCTAATGTTATAGTCCTTACCATCTATATACCTATACCTACATCAGTCAGTATTTACATTCCTATTAAGTGCACTATGCTAAGTGCTAGGGATACAAAAAGAGGCAAAATATTTAACTGGCCCGGGAGGAATTTACATTCTAATGGGAGGAGAATGCATGCAAACAAATATATATATATATATATATATATATATATATATAAAGCAAATTATATACAACATAAATAGTAAGTAATTAAATGACTGAAAGCACTGGATTTAGAGAAGACTTCCTTTAGAAAGTAGGATTTTTGTTGAGACTTAAAGGAAGCCAGGGAGATCTGTAATTGAAATGGAAAGAGGAAAACATTCCAAGAATGGGGAGGTAGCAAGAAAAATTAGCATTAGGCAAGAAATGGAGTGCCATGTACTGGAAACAGCCAGTTGTCATTAGATCAAAAAGCACATTTTATCCTAGAAACAATAGGAAGTCATTGAATTTTCTAGAGTAAAGGAAGATTGAAGTTGAGTTGTTATGTTAAAGTCACTGCTTTGAAGTTCTTGAGAATCACAGAATTTTAGACTCAAAAGACACTTTAGATGTCATCGTGCTGATAAATGCCTGAATATTATTCATATAACATTTTTAACTATGAAAGAGGACATATTAATATGGTTTAATGGAATTATTGGACTGAAATTTAGTGGACCTGGGGCCTACTTTGTGCTAAAGCACAATGGCAAAGAAAATATTAATTTGTTGGAAAATAAATGAAATTAATTTATGAATTAAATTTATGAACTTTATTTGTCAATATTTGAGTTTTAATCTCTTAATAAAAGGACAATAACAAAGTACTACCCTCACCAAATGTCACTCTTTATAACTATTGTCTCCTTGACTATCACAGTATTACCAGTTAGCTCTGCTTTCATCTTGGTTTCTACAACTAGATGAAAGCACTTATAACTGCTTATGGTCTTTCCACAGAAGTGAAGGGAAAAAAAGAGAAGAGATCAGAAAGGAAGGAAAGGGATGATAAAGGGAGGAGAGAGGGAGGGAAGGAAAATAAAATAATTTGATCCAAACCAATAAATATTTATGAAGCACTTGCAATATTCCAGGCATTGTGCTAAACACTGGGGATAGAAGTGTGTGTGTGTGTGTGTGTGTGTGTGTGTGTGTGTGTGTGTGCATGTATCTTTATCTTTATCTGTGTGTATGTTAAATAATATACATTCACTTAATATTTCTATAGGAATAATACTTTCAGGTTATATCGCATTTTCATACTTGATGCCATAATATCCAGTTTTGATTGCTCACTTGTATACAAAAAAAATATTATCATACCTATTTTAAAATGATGAAAGCAAATTTCAGAAACTTTATACAATATGTTTAACATCAAACAGTTTGCAAAAAGCAAAGTACAAAACACAATACAACTTCAAATCTTCTGAGCACTCAACCTTTAATTAGATATTTTATAATTTGACAACCCAAGAAGACAGAATTCAAATCCAACCACAGACACCTACTAGTTGTATAACCACAAGCATGTCACTTAATATCTGACAAACCACTTCAGTATGTTTGCCAAGAAAGAAACCCATGGAGAGTATTTGCTTGCTATAGTCCATGGAATCATGAACAGTTGGATGTGACTAAACAACAGCATTCCAAATGTATTTAAATACCTAGAAATAAGTGTTCTATACAGGCAAAAAACATCTGTTCTCTTGCCAGGAATCCCTCCTATTGCTCCAAACACACACGCACGCGCGCGCACACACACACACACACACACAAACACACACACACACACACACACACACACACACACACACACACACATACACACACACCATAAATGAAGAATTTTCCAGTAAAATACTACCAGGATAGGATCATGTAATTATAATTGAAAATGATTTTAGAGGTAATCCTGATTACTTTCTTACTTCATAGTTGTAATGGTAATTAATTTGAATTTGAAGACCCCTTTTGGTACTGGCAAATAAGCAGGTACTTAGCCCCTAGTAACTAATCAAACCTCTGTGAAAGAAACAGAAGGTGTGAATTCCTGTCTCCTGTTGCTGACATAACAGGAAGAGTTGGCTGAAACAGGAAGCTAGTGCTATGTGTATATAATAAAAGCCCCAGAGAGGCACAATCAGAATTTCTTGACACCAGAATCTGGTGGCAGAATCTGTTCTGCTGGGAAGAGAGAGAGTTTCTCTCAGCAGCATCTGGAGGCTGGGCTGCTACTGCTGGATTGAGAATTGAGTCAAAATTTTCTTCAGACAAGAATTGTGGAGGCTGAAGTTGCTGCTTCCAGGAAAAGCTGAAGAGGAAAGCCTACTTAGGCTGAAGAAAATGTTTTATTACTTCTGGGTCCTAGGGCCAGCCAAAATGCCAGAGGACTGAGGAAGCATGACCATGATGCTAGGACTTTGTCTGTTTGTGGTTTGGTGGAGCCTTGAGTTCTCAGGAACAGAAATTGTGAAGGATTTGAGATGGACTGGACCTTGTGAGCTACAATACAGAGCAAGAACTGCCTAGCGAACTGGACAAGGACCTGGGAGCTGTCTGTCTTTGTATCCAAGTGACTCTTTGGTGGATTCAGGTAGGAGCTGGGACCATAGAAGGAGATCCAGGGAATCTGAGAGACCATCCTGAGTCAAGCTGAAAGAAGACTTTACTTGGATACTGTATACTGATTGAAGAATTATAAATTTAGTAGTGACCTAAAGATAGAGGGTCTGTGTATTTTCTAATGATTGTACTTAATGATTAAAGATACTTAGTAATTGATTGCTGAATAAGTGACTGATTGAGTTAACTTAGTGTGCCCCATGAGTGGGAGAGCTTTGACTATTGTACTTTGAGATGACTGAATGACTGAGTAAGCAGGCAAACCTCCTTAGGGATACTAGATGATTGTTATTTGTTCAAAACTTTGTGGCCACTATGGTGGAGACTATGTGGCCATTTTAATGATAAGCTGTTGTGAATACTATATTGTGATTTTCTGTGATAAGTTGTAATATTGTGAATGCTGTACCTTGATTTTTTATGAATGTTTTTCTTTGATTTGTTGTGGAATAAATACTGTTCACTATACTGTGTAATAAGAACCTTAAAAGCTGTTCACAGTAGTATTCTTTTGGAAAGCTGCTCATGCATGACATTAAAATAGTTGAATAAATTGAGCTGCTAAAAGGAAAAAGAGACTTGTACCATATGACCTAGGCAGCAAATCATATAATTAGGATTCAAGTTGAGGCCTTAGGATTTAAAATCCCACATGTTTTCCACTGCATCATGCTACCCTGTCAGTATTTATCATAGTGTCTTCCATTGCAAACATGCCTCAAGTGGTACCCATTTCTAAGATTATATTATATAGATACTCATGAGGCTGGGGAGCTTTTATACTCTCTTCACACTCAAAATTAAAGCATTAAGTCCTAATTGTGGCCAGTTCCTCCACATAGAAGAGAAAGATGGGGTATATTATATTTGTATATACTCATTCTCTTTGAATTGCCTTAAGTAGTAAATGTCTTGCAAATATTTTCAAAATTGCATTTAATCCATTTATGATTTTGGCTGCCATGGCCTTTTCATCCTTCATGATTGTAATGGGGTTGGGTCTTCAGTAATGTCTCCAGAATACTTTCATTAATTCAGAGTTCATCAAGCATGAAGCTATTTGCTTCATTTCTTGACATTGTAAATAGGTAATTTGTTGACCTCCTGTGCTAGTGGTATCTTCAAAGGTATGAGCACGTTTAGAAATTGCTATGTCTATAGCCATACGAATTGATTGAAGTTGTACTTTGCATTCCATTAGGAGAAGGCATTAAAAGAAAAAGAAAAAAACCTTCCCTTTCTCTCTAGCTAAACACATATTACTTTGTGCTATGTTCTCATCCCAACAGACCCAATCAGTACAGAGAAAATACTGTCAATTAACCTTCACAGCACTATTAATACTAACTCACATTTATAAGGGTGTTTGTGATTATAAAGCACTTTCTTGTATATGATCTCATCTGACCTTCATGACAACCCTGCACTGTAGGTAGCTGATGCATGATGATAACTATTTGCATGATAAAGGAATTAATATATATCAAATCACTTGCCCAAGGCCACAGGGAAAATAAATGGTGGAGCCACAGAGTTAGGGAAATAATGTACCATTCTGTCTATGTGCAGTATAGGTAGGGATGAGCTCACTAAATTCTAGATATTTTGGCTAAGGCAGTGGGTGAGGGAAAGCTATAGATAATAGAACAAAGTTTTATCTTTTTTAACAAGGGATAAAGCAGAATCTAGTCATTAGAAGGAATTAAGGAGGCAAATAAGGGGAAGCTAAGTGGTGTAGTGGATACAGAATCAGGCCTCAAGTTAGGAAGACCTGGGTTCAAATCTGGATTTAGACACTTAGTTGTGTGACTCTGGGCAAGTCACTTTACCATGTTTGCCTCAGTTTCTTCATTGTTAAAATGAGCTAGAGAAGGAAATGGCAAGTCATTCGAATAACTTGTCCAAGAAAAACCCAAATAGGCTCACAAACAGTTGGATGTGACAGAAATGACTCAATAACAACAACAAGAAGGGGGAGGCAAATGATTGCTTTGTTTCAAATAGTTGGTCACTGACTTTTGTTTTCAAGACATAGAACCTCTAAAGTAGTAAGACTGGCTTCATGGAATGTGATTAATATTGGCTTTGTAGTCAGAAGACCGTGGTTCATTTTTTTTTTACTCTGCGTCATACTACCTGTGTGACATTGGAGAAGTCACTTAATTATCCTCAGTCTCAATTTCTTCACATATGAAATGAAATGGCAAGATTATACGACTTTTAGATCCCTCCTAACTTTTTGATGCTAATATTAAAAAATATTATGGATCTTTTTGACACCTATTATAAACAAAAGAAAATAAAAACGTTCATTTTAAAACAGAAAAAAATAAAGTTAGATTTTATTATTCTTAATTACATTTAAAGTTTAGTTTAAAGGGTACTTAATTTATAATTCTGGTATGATATCCTTAAGTCATATTCTGAATTGTAGCTTCCTTTAAAATGCATTGTGATTAGACATTAATCAATTATGTATTAATCACATCAATCACATTTTATTTTATGTTTAATTTTATTCTGAACATAAAAAATACAAAAAAACTCTTCATAACAGTAGAATAGAAAAAAAGATGATTGCACAGGAAAATGAAATATATTATGCACAACCCGCTATTCCTTTTACATACATATTAAAGCTATCATGTAACCTTTTTTCCTTTTTTTCTTCCCTGTTCCCTTTCTCCAGAGATGGCTGCCATATGACACAAATAAGTATGCATGTATGAATGCATGCAAGTATATACACATACAGACATATGTATATAATCATGCTGTAAATAATTCTATTTATTGGTTCTTTCTCTGGATGAAGACAGGGTCTTCCTTAATAAGTCCTTTGTAGTTAATTGGAGGTATTTATTACAGTGGAACAGGAAGGAGCAGAACAAAGAAAAGCTCAAGCAGAGCTGGGACCAAGCAGAACCAAGAGGGAGAATGCCTGTGATTCCCATACTCTGTCTGTCTGTTCTGTCTGTGTTGGTGTTGCTTTGTCAGAACGAAGCATTCTGTCTGTTGAAAGAGAATTTTACTGCTGTTACAGTAGCCCTGAAAAAGGACTTTATTGCAGGTACAGAAGCCCTAAAAGAGGACTTTACTTTTTATCTGGAAGTTTTTGATGTAGCAGCTTTGACTTTGTCATCTGCTTCTGAGTTTCTGTTTTGATTTTCCTTGTCACCATAGCAACTTTATATAGTCAGAGTAATTTTTTCCATTGTTTGCTCATTTTCCCATTCTGTTACTTTACTTTTAACTCTTTGTTAAAGTGAGACTCTGCTTCCAGGATGAAAGGCACACTGTCACAAGCTTCAGGGAATTTGTGCAGCTGATTTCTGAGATATTTCATGGGACCTGTACGTTTTTAGTCCTCCCAAAGTGGTATGATCTGAGGAGAGATGTTTACTCCTCTTTCCTACATTTGAGAAGCAGAGCCCCACTTTAGCATAAAATTAAAAGTCAATAAATAGGCTGGAAAATTAGCAAACAGCAGAAAAAATTCTGACGATAGAAAGTTGCTATTATGACAAGGAAGATCAAAACACACACTTAGAAGAAGATAACAAAGTCACCATTCCCTCATTATAAGCCCCAAAGAACAATATTTATTGGTCACAGATCATAAAAGAGCTCAAGGTTTTTTTTTAAATCAAGTGAAAATGGTAGAGGAAAAAATGAGAAGAGAAATGAAAATGATGCCAAAAATTCATGAAAAAGCTTGCAAGGTAAAGGAGGCACAAAAAAAGAGGAAATAACATGAAATGGTAAAGAACGTTCAAAAATCCAGTAAAGAGAAGAATGCCTTGGAAAGTAGAACTGGCCAAATGGAAAAAAAAAAATTAAAAAATTCACTGAAGAGAAGAACTCCTTAAAATAATAGTTCTCAATCTTGATGATGCCACAGCCCTTTAATACAGTTCCTCATGTTGTGGTGACCCCCAACCATAAAATTCTTTTCATTGCTACTTCATAACAGTAATTTTGCTACTGTTGGGGGCAGAGCCAAGATGGCAGTGTAGAACCAGGAAAATTCCATAGTTCCCACATAGCCACCTTAAATACCCACAAAATATGACTGTAAACAAATTTTAGGTCTCCAGAACTCACAAAATTGCAGAAAAACAGATCTCCAACTGAAGGCAGCTTAGCAGGTGGGACAGGAAGGGCTCAGCACAGTGTGCTGGGAGCCAAAACCAGCCCGGCCTGAAACTGTGACTTCGTCCTGGGATCACCGGGACAAGCCACAACTGGAGCCTTCAGGACAGTGGATCAGTGGCAGCTGTGGCAGTGTACAGAATTATCAAACCATAAGAAATAAGGACTAAGTGAAAGGTTAGTGGAATTCAGTTAATTTGGGGAGAGAGGATCCAGCCAAACTGCGTCCAAGAAAAGGAAGCAGCAGAAGTGGCAGCCCTGCAGCCACTTCCACATGGCTGCTTCAGAAGCTCCTGGCCAGAAGATTTCAGGGGGGCCAAATGATCAGAGGCTAAGTGCTCTTGCCTTAAGCTGCCTGGATCAAGATCATGGTATTGGGTGGTGGTCCTGAGGTGCATTTTCAGTGAGCCAAAGCTGATGAGGCTGCAGCAGCCTCCTAATAGCTCTGGCAGCTTTGAAAACCCCAGCGATTTGGGACACTGATTTCCCCTCTGGAAGCAGCGTTCCACAGAGCTGAAAAGTCAAGTAATTGACTGGCATCATAAGCAAGCAAAGGAAGTAAAGTAAGAACAACAACCAAACTTTAGATTCCTTCTTTGGGGACAAAAAGGAACAAAGCATGGAACAGGAAGAAGACAACACAGTCAGAACTCTCACACCAAAAGCTTCCAGGGAAAAGGCAGACTTGTTACAAGCCTTAGAGCAGCTTAACAAGGATTTTGGAAATGAAATAAGAGAAGTGGTGGAAAAACTGGGGAGAGAAATGAGAATAATACAAGAAAAATCATGAAAAGAGAGTCAACAACTTGACTGAAGAAAATAACACCTTAAAAAAAAGATTGACTCAAATGGCAAAAGAGGACCAAAAAGCCAATGAGGAGAAGAATGCCTTTAAAAGTCTAATTTGCCAGATAGAAAAAGAATCTAAAAAGCTTTCTGAAGAGAATAACTCCTTCTGAATTAGAGTGGAGCAAATGGAAGTAAATGACTTTATGAGAAATCAAGATACTATTGAACAGATCCAAATAAATGAAAAAATAGAAGGCAATGTGAAATATCTCCTTGAAAAAAACCACTGACCTGTAAAATAG